>MQTX01000060.1:911673-964089 GCA_009735665.1 Angiostrongylus cantonensis | reverse complement strand
GCATAAAGCGAGAACGCACCCACACACGCATGCATGAACACGCCTAGCAAATACAGAAAGTAAGTGCCAAATCGGCGTAGCAGAAACAGGGAGTCCATCATCTGGATCCACCTGCGCCTCAGGGAAGAAAGGTCGCTTTTGGTCCGCGATTAACACCCTATCCGCCACCTAGGGACGCGCCACGTAGCCTCGCGACTAACCGGCTCAAGATCCCTCATATGAAGAAGATCCGTGGGTTATGTCTATCTAGGTCTGGAGATCAATATGAAGAACGACTTAGGTCCAGAGCTGAGCAGAAGGGCACGAGCAGCTTGGGGAGCTTTTAAGAGCATCGAGGATGTAGTGAAGAGAACAAAGAACACCCGACTACGTGCCCAGCTTTTCGACTCAACGGTTCTTCCTGCCCTAACCTATGCGTCAGAAACCTGGTCGCTACGTAAGCAGTATGAAAGATCACTCAGCGTTATCGAACGCGCAGTCGAAACGACTATGCTAGGAGTATCCCGTTTCACACAAGTAGGGGATGGGATCCGAAGCTCCGACCTACGTCAACGATCGAAAATCAAAGATACTGTTCTATACGCCGAACATTCGAAGATAAGGTGGGCCGGACATGTAATGCCTATGAATGATAACCGATGGACAAGAGCTGTTAGTGACTGGATTCCTCGAGATGTCAAACGTACTGCAGGTAGACCACCGACCCGATGGTCAGAGTTCTTCATGAGAAGCCTAGAAGAAAGATATGATGCTCGACGAGTCCCTAAAGCGAGCAGAACACACTGCCCTTGCACGCGACAGGGAAAAATGGAGGATTTACTGGCGCCCGCTCGAGTCGCTCGGCGATCAACGGGACTACAGGTGATACAGGTGATACAGCGCAATTCTATCTGAGCCTTTTTACCTGAATATTTCTGAAGTAGGCATCTCTTGGTGATTTTCAATTTCTCCACTTCCTTAGCAATGTGTAGGTGTTGGATAGAATGGTCGTATTCGTATCGATGGGACGGGATAGCGCAGTGGTTAGTGATGCCGTCAATCAGGAGGCATTGGCGCATTTTGGATCCCCACAACGATGCTCCAATCCAGTCCACGTGGGAACGGTTTAGCCCGCCCGGCCATCTACAAGACTGCAAGAGAATTGACTCGACTATAATTCTACAACATTCATAAAGAAGAGGAAATCCTCAAGCAGGAATAACACGCGAAATATTCGCAGACCAATGTGTACGGTGAATGCGAAGAAAACGAATCGAATGCCAGGAGTACTGGATCCGTGCCACAGATGTAATTACAGGTGATGTAAAATAAAAATAATGTAGAAAATTTCTCGTAGATTACGGTGCTCTCAGGAAAGCGGACTGAACAAATCCCAGTTTGTCATGGTCTTAGGCTTCCTCTTCCTTTGTCTTGTAGCTTTATCTCCTTTCTGCAAAAAAAAAAAGAATCCTAAGCGAAGAAGGCGACAATCTTATTATAAACAGACCATTCAGTGTTACTATACAGTAGTCACCATCTATTCATGCAAACATCTTCTTACATAATTAAGCTTCTGTAGATCTTTCTTAGCAGGAATTATGCTGCGACGACTCCGCCTCCGCAATAAGTTGATGTTGGGACGCAGATGACGACGCCAGTCCAAGTCAGCATTGAGCCACATCTCGTCAATCATTTGGATTGTTAGTTTTTCAATGAAGTCGATGCATTTGGCCAAACTGGTGCTGATGAAGATATAACGCCCCGATCCCTTTATTGCCCCATGTCCCGACTAGCAGTTCTTCTCCCAAATCGCAAATGGCGTTGAATGGACGGCGTGTCCTAGTCCTGGCCTGTCCGATGATGCCTTGCCTAACCCTCTTAGCGTGCATCATCAAGTCCCCAGCAGAGGATACAGATGGCAATGTATGGGTGTTATAAGTAAAGATCGTTTCAAATTTAGGCAATTAGGAATGGATTCAATATTCTAGCCGCCTGTCCGTACTTGCACTGTCCAGCCCTGCCGTATAGCTCAATTCAAATCAGCAAAATTAAGGCCCATTTGTTTCACTGTTTCTGGCGTTTGATACCCGTGCACAACTTGTCGAGCTCCTTTGTGGGAACTCAGTATACTCAGTGGAAGAATATCGAACTTCCCCGAGTAATAAGGAGGTCCATTCTTGGGAAAAACTGCTAAATATACTATTCTCTCTTCCACACAGAAAGTACTGCCCGTCTGTTCATACTACCACACATTTCTTATGTTAGTCGTTTGCTCCTCATACGATCTTCGCTCAATACATTAGCAAATCACTTTATTTGGAATAGCTGAAAAAGCATAGTGACCGCTTTGCCATGCACTTGCTCCACAATTGGCTAGAAAAAGTTTTCTAATGTCATCGCTGGGCGCGTGTGGCGCAGCAGTTAGAGGCGCCACTGCGGCGCGCACGTGAAATGCTCCCGTGGCCCACCAAACACCTTCCATCCCTCCGGGGCCGGCAAATTGGTACCAGACTTCTCTGGGAGGATAGCAGCACTGGCTCGATACATCGGCACGCCACGGCGAGTCATTGTAAAGGCCAGACATTCATTCAATCACCTCCAACGATACTTAATGAAGTCGAATGCATGGCGCATCCCTCAGGGATTGATCAACGCCGAGAACTTTATCCTTTATCCTTCTAATGTCTTCGTACGTCAAAACATACACAGATATAAAAATATACCTGGGAAAGGGCTCCGCTCATCGTAGCAACATCTGCCGTAGGACAATATGCAGAATACGCCATCCGCTTGGAAAACCATCCTGTTGTTCTACTTCGTTTTTCCAATGCTTTTTTCACAGGACTAATTTCAATGACAGGTACCACCAATCCTCAACATCAATGTGTTGAAGTTATCCCTTAACACTTCTGCAACCATTCAACGTCCTTAATTTCGTAATGTCCAAACGATACTTAATGAAGTCAAATGTATGGCGCACCCCTAGGGAATGGGGATAGATCAACGCCGAGAGCTTTTTTTTATATGGAGGTTCAATGAAAGTCGGAATTGAATGTGCACTTTTAGCTGAATTATCGCACACGTTTCCCACTCCATATTCGCAATCAATACGATAGGCAAATACATAAACATGCCCTACATGAATGTAAACCCCCGGGTTCTAAATTAAATACCCGTCTCGTAATTCGCTTACTTTAATGGCATATCTACCATTTGTGAACGCCAGTGTAGCGCCGCTACTAATGGGTTAAGGATTCTTCAGTGAGAAAATCTGTAGTGTCGTTCAATAGAGCCATTGCTGGAATTGCCGTGCCAGATCGTCCTTTGCCACAGTAGAACGAAGTTTCGAAAATGCTTTACGACGTTGTAAAGCTGATTGATTTGCTCAAAAAGACATCTCAAGAGCACGGTTGTTCTTCAGAGCAACTTTTCACTATCTGCTGAAAATTCGTCAATGTCCCAATCAGCTCGTAATAATGAGAACGCGTTCAAGGAGCATGAAAGATGCCCAAAGGGTGGGCTGTATAGGAGACAAAAACACGCGCTCACTGACCAAAGCAAGCTTCATTGTTCAAACCATGAACGAATGTTCAATCTTCCGTGATCCAGTGGGCCAGATTTCACATGGGGCACAGATTGGTCAGTTTTAAGGTTTTTCGGCAACAAAGATGCAAAAACACTTCAGTGGTGCGAACAGCTTCCAAGAAGACCAATTGAATGGTTGACGATTTATCTTCTTTCAAGGGACCATTGTACAAACATGACTCAAATCGTGGACGTCATGAATGATGAACAGCGAGCTGAATTGTAAATGATGGCGGGGGTAAATGGAAAAAGGTGTAAAACCTCCGCTGAACAACTGCTTCGTCTTTCTATGTGTAGGCTCTGGGAATGCTAATTATTCGAATAATGTAAATTGAAAAGTAATAGAGCCATTATCTTGTACAGAAGGTATTCCACTTGACATGTAACAATCGACGTATTCCTTTTCTGAAGTGTCTAGAACTGTTCACATTTTGTTCTCAACAACTGAAAACCTCCAGAGTATTCTGAGTTCTGAGATTCGAGACCCATTAAATCTATGTCGTCAAAACATTCAACGAAATATTGCAACAGTCTAAGATCTATCCCACAATCTTTCATGAACCTAAAATTGTCATCCGCTCGGATAAGGTAGAAGCTACCGAAATGTCGGAGACTTCGACATTCCAGCTGCGATGTGCAGCGGGGGCATTCATCTCCTCGGCACGGTCTTCCAAGCTGAGGAGTCCGGCGTTTCCACCTAGAACCCTAGCTAGGAGTACACGAACACCAAGCTCCACCACCATCCTGGTATCCATTTACTCATATGGTGGGAAATCTCCTTCTGATCCACAAGCGCTGCGAATGCCTGTGGTGGTGACGACCTGGGACTGACTTTGGCCAGGCTGACCTCGGGATTTCGGAGAACCCACAATGGCTAAACCAGCAAATCTCCGGAAAAATGGAATTTATGCTGAGGCCCGCACAACCAGTGAGAACGGGCCATCTAAGAATCCAAGTATGTCCTACATCGGCACTTTTCTTGAAGTGTGAAAAATTGTGCACCTTATGTATCGCTTATCTGCACAGAAGTCAACGTCTACCATACACAGTCCAACAGTCCGAAAAGTGTACCACATCCTTGAAGCACTCAAACGCCAATCACTAGACTTGAATTGAAAAGAATGACGGTGTGAAGCTGTGGCACTAAAGATTTACAACCTGCAGTGCTAACAATTCTGCTTTGACGAAAAAAAAACCTGTGGACTATAGTAAGCAAACGGGAATCATGGTGAATTTAAAGCATCAAATTTTTGTTCCGATACAACAAGAATGGAAATGAATTACGACTGGTGAGATGGGTGCGTCTCCTACTTTACAGCTTATGAATCAGAAGGAAACCTCACCATAGCAGACAAAGAAACAACGAGAATGTAGCTTGTTTTATTGAATGTATTGCCGAAAGACTGCTAATCAGGCTGGATTGTTCGAACAAGTGGGATTCCCGACTACCTTGATTGCAGTCCCAACATCAAATGCTAAGACTTCACAACAACTCCAAAGCTAAGTGGCTAAGCGCAATGCATTACTTATTGCCGGAGGGTGATAGGAATTATGGAGACATCGCTGTTACTCATTTCTCACGAAATTTCCCAACCTAACGGACTATGTATGATAATCAACAGTCATGACAATGGTGTCTACCTCTGACAACCATTTTACCACAGAACGTTGCAGAGATAAAGCTGGTATATCTTGTAATACAAATCTTTATTTATGAATTATTATCCAAATTCCGATTTCACCATATACTGGACAACCCAGAAAGGATTGGTTAATCTGACAAATCGAGCAGCACAAGAACCTGTATTCGTCGATATCCAGCGAATTGCACTCATTCGTAAATTATAACTGAACATAACAAATTGAAGCTAATGAAAACACTACCAAGAAGAATACGGTAATGCAAACATAATGAAGATATACATCGATCAACAACTCGGCCTACTTTCCAATTAGAACAAAATCTAAGTCAGAAAGATCAAGATGACAAAAGGCTTCTAAAGCTTACAGCTCAAGTATTACACAATATACAGGCAATTTCAGCATAAACAAGGACTAAATTTCGAAAAAAGCAAATATCACAATAATTTATGAGCATCAACAAAAAAATAGGAAAGTTAACAATCCGAAAGAATGACTCGGAAATCGGACGGCTGCACCCGAGCACTCGCTTCGAACAGGGACAAAAAGTTCCCACAATTTACAGCCAACTCCTTAGCAATCCTAACAACTTCACGCCGATAAACATGATACGACTGAAACACAAGCCAGTAAAATTAACTTACTAGCGCAGTTGACTATAAAACTCTGGAATTGGAAAGCTTTATCCAGAAGTTGAAAACGTGTTTAATTCATTAATGACCCTTTATCAATTGTACAAAGACACTAAACAATTATTTAAACAGTTAAAAAAGATAAGCAAAAGCAAAATTCCTGTTTTTCGTAGATAAAGGTAGGGTGGTTGCGTGAAGCGGAGCTGGTTATATGGTTCGTTAAGAACATAGTTCTGGTACGACCGCTCCCGGGCTTACGAAATCTTTCAGCCTTCCGGGGTCGCAGAGTACTCAGTTTGTCTAGAAACACCTCATTCTGCGAAATCTAATTGGGAATACCATACCCCAGATATCATGGGACTCCAGGAAGAACCGACTCGACCAGTATTCAATGACGTTCATCGAGAAGATGACAATCCTCAACCAGCAGCTCAATCCACAAGCAAAAAGTTCGAAGGCCTTCCTGGATGATCGTCGGGAGGAAACGGATCGAATACGAGAAGGAATGGGATTGCCAGTATGTGAAAAGCGGTAAATGTGAAGAGAGGAGTTGTAAAAAAAAAAAGAGAGAAAAACTTAGAGGTCCACGCAGGTAGCAAAAAGGAACAAATCATCTACAGAGACTTAATTCTAGCATGGATTTTATCAAAACCTACCGGAATATTGATGTTGTCGACAACTTGTTGAACAACTTTACTCATCTGTCTCATGTCATTGCCAATGAGGGCTTCAGTCAATTCGACCTGATTCAATATTCAAATTACTGATGGCTTAAGAAAAGCATAAAGCCAAAAATGCTTTTTCTTTTTCGAAAAATCAATGGTTTTAACATACAACGTCGGACTCGTAATTTCACGATGTGCGGCGTGGAACAAAGTTTCCATGTTCGCATGGACAAAACAGTATAAGTTCCCGACAACAAAAAGCCTTGTGATTAATAATGTCAAACGAAAAAGAAGCAAAACGCTGCATCGCTCGAAAGGCATGGTATGCATGTTACTACTTTCTATACCTTGCTATGATCCTCCACAGGGTGCGTGTAGCGCAGTGGTCTAAGAACATATAAACATGGGATCTATTACCGCGCCTCCGGTCCAGTAAGCTTTCCATGCCTCTGAGGTTGGCAAATTAGTACCAGACTTCTCTGGGAGGATAGCAGCACTGGCTCGATACATCGGTAAGCTACCACGAGTCATTGTAAAGGCCAGATATGCATTCAGTCACCTCCAACGATGCTCAATGAAGTCGAGTGCATGGGGGATCCCTCACAGACAGATCAACACCGAAAGCTTTATCCTTTTACCCTTTACTGTGATCTTCCATATAACCACACTGCTATCAGCATTTGGATGTGTTATGGCACGTAGGTTGTGTTCATTTAGATATTTTTTAAAGTTGTTCATTCCACACCATGATTCATCACAGCGCTTTGAATGAAGCAACAGTCAATTATTTATCAAATTATTGGTCCATCAACTCGTCCAAAGAAAACACTTTTTACACATTATTACGTATAGAGAACAGTTTTCCACTAGTTACGCATGACAAAACATCTCCATTGGAGAAGCAATCGACCGAAGAACCAGAAGTACAGTAAAAAAAAAGAAGAAAAGCTCTGTGCAGTAAACTACTGAAAAGGAAATGCAGTGATTGAAAGTTCGCAACTTCGTACACTAAATACATGTACAGCATGCAATGCACGCCGACCGTTATGTGTTAAACAACTAAACATACCTCCTTTCGCTGCTCTTGAGTCATGTGTCTAACAACTTCCGTTGATTCAGAAAACATTTCCCGAAGCTTTGAAGTGATCTCCTAAAGCAATTTTGCTACATCAAACCACCATTAAGTTCACAACACATTCAAACATAAAAAATGAAGGATAATATTAACCTGCCTTAATACTTGAGACAAAATCGTCGTGTTTCATGTTAGTATTGAACGCATTTGATAGGCGATCAATAGCATCAATAACTGCTGTGACAGTTAGTGAAATAGGGGTGATATTGCGCAACCGTTCCTGAAACAGTCCTAGACCATTTACACAACAATCATGAATGGTGATTGCTGATAAGTCAATAACACGGCTGAGAGACAGGCGAAACAAAGGATTCGCATGGTGTGGTGGTTAACGCCGTAGCCCCCGAAAAGGTAATATCGTGTTCGGTCCCCACCGCAGACACCAGCGATCCGGAGTTTTGCAAATATCTCAGAATCATTGTTTTATTTCATATATTAACCTGCCATTAAGTAAAATGGCAAAATGGCAGTAAAATGGCAAAATGGTAAGTAAAATGTGACGATAATCACGAATGTTGTCAGATAAATCGTTCGTTGAAGTACACTTTTGTTAGGAAGAAAACACTTACCACAGGTACCGATTTTTCTTCTAACGACCCATTCAAACATGTCTTGCTTGCTGAAGTCCCGACTCCGTTAGGAGAAAACTCTTGTTCATCCTCTGGATCATAGACCGTCTACAAATTACACCTCACTTCAAAATGATTGTACGTTTGACAAAACAAACACAACACAATGACGGTCTTCACAACTTCCCGTGGAAATAAACAAGCAAACGTGTAGATTAATTTTAAAGTTTTGAAACGTAATAAAATTAATAAGTTTCATAAGTTAGATCAAACCAACATTTCACGCATACCAAATCTTCCTGCTCGTCTAGCCATCTATCGTTTTCTTCAGCTTGTCGTTTTTGTTCTTCCAATGTCCTCCACAATGTCAAATTCGGCAACGTAGCAATGTTGGTAAGAAGAACAGGAACATTCTACAATGAAATGTAGATAAATTTGAATTGTATGTTTGCTTTTCAAAGGTCATTATTATTGGATACCTCAACTGGTCGAATCAAATGCAGTTCTTTTACAGGTATGTGCTTTTCCAGTTGATCGTGAAGCGACCCCATAACCTAAAAAAAAAATTATCTAAGTGGAATGAAGGAAAATTTCGTTTCGCAAATCCGTTATGAAGCCCAATTCATAAAGATAGGAAAGATTTCGTCTACTGTTTGTCATGCTCTACACTAAGGTTAACAAACGTGATCAATTTTAATTGACTCCCAATTGCACATACCCCCACGATTTCCTTGGCCGTTGGGCGCTTTTGCGGCTGCAATGCCCACAACATCAGTTCCAAATAGTTGAACAGAACAGGAGGACATCCATCTGGGCAAGGCAGCCGTTCACCAGTTTCTATCCGAGTGATAACGTCCGCATTAGCTACACCATGCCAAGGCTTCACACCCCATGACATGATCTCCCAAACGCACACACCTGCAATTCAAAGTGTGTAAAGTAAAATAAAAGGACAAGAGTATTTTGGTAAAGGAGAACACTTCACATTATTCAAAAATCTATAATAACACACCGTACATCCATATGTCGGAAGCCATGCTGAACTCTCTGTAGTTGATTGACTCTGGAGCCAGCCACTTTATTGGGAGTTTACCACGGGAAGCTTAATATGTATTATAAATATATGGTAAAGTACAGAATACACCATAGAGCTTGATACTTTTCCAGGATACTCGTATATGAACACAAGTATGACTAGAATACCTGTGTATACTGCGTCGTAGTCGAGCGCACGACTAAGTCCAAAGTCAGTTAGTTTGGCACACCTCGGCGTGGATACTAAAACATTCCTAGCTGCGATATCTCGGTGTACGAAGGATTTGCCATGAAGATAAGCGAGAGCTCGTGCAATTTGAAGTGAATAGAGAATGAGAGAATTGATTGTTAACGAGGCTCGATTTGATTGCAAATACTGACGCAACTGCAAAAGTACATTAAAGCTCAACAGAAAATGCAAAAGATTCTTGACGTGAAACCTTTTACAGATATACAAACTAAAGGATAAAGGATAAAGCTCTCGGCGTTGATCAAACGCTGAGGGATGCGCTATGCATTCGATTTCGTTAAACATCGTTTAGAAGTGAGTGAACGCATATCTGCCCTTTACAATGACTCGCGGTGGCTTACCGATGTATCGAGCCAGTGCTATCTTCTCAGATGTTTGGTAACAATTAGGCGATCCTGGAGGGATGGAAGCCTTGCTGGGCCAGGGATGTCAGAATCGATCCCGTGTGTATCGCAGGGAGTCTCCGACCACTACGTCACACGAGCCCATTGATATACAAACTAGGAAGGACTAAGAGTTGGAAATCCACCTCGCCAAGTGGTGCCAACTCCATGATTAACCACATCGGTGCATCCATACAAACGCCAATTAGTGAGATGATGTTCTCATGTTGCAAATTTTTCATTAGATCTAAAAAAAAAAACAGATTATGAGCCAATGTTTTGGCTAATCACCAAAAGAAACATGCAAAACTAACGAGATTCTTGCAGTATTAATTGAGTATCCATAGGTTCATTTTCTATCTTACACACTTTCACCGCTACTGGTATAGGTACCGATCCCTAGAAAAAGAATAGGAATAATTCGTCGTTTTCTCTCCTAGCAATCGCGAGGTTGTTAAACAGCATAGGTTTACTTTCATACAACAATACACATACAACCAAATCGTAGCTGACGTTTCGGTATAATCGCCTTCCTTAGAGCCTGGAACGGTACACCAATACGCAACTTACTAGGTCAAACACTTCAACAGCACAAACAGGGAGGTGAAAATCTGAGCGATAATTATAAGATCTACGGCTTCTCGAAAAAACCCACCGCTTTTTTCACCTGTCCTCCACCGAGAAAGAACAGCCGCTCAGAGTCGCATATAGCTCACGACTGCAGCACCTCCCGTCAACGATCGATGTGGAGGTAAGGGGCGAGATCACGCGTGATCTCGGAGCATTCCTCCCTGCTGTTCATTGTAGGATTTTTGACATTTATCCAAAAAGCTTCGAGGAGTTTGCGCGTTGGTGTTTTACTGTCCCCTACAAGGATACTTTTATGACAGCGAATTCATAATTCAATAGAAAGGTTAATAGAAAGTCGATCCTGGGTACTAATAAAAATTTACTGGTTCATTACCTCTCCTGTCATCCTCACACACTAAAAGAGCGCTTGCAAGAAATATGTTTGGGACCGTCGCCAACGTGTGCACAGATAGAGAGCGAAGGGAAGAAACCTCGAAACTGGCGCGCCAAACAGCCATTTCAAATGGTTACGAAACTGTAGCTTCTCGGCATATGCATAGAGGAAAAACTACGCCCCAAAGCGATAATTCTAGCGAAAACAAGGCTCCGTTCCTCTTGCCGTTTATTTCAATCGAAATAAGTGCAGCCATAAAACGTTGCTTAATAAGGGCCGGTCTAGAGAATTCCGTAAGAGTGATACCACCGGACACCCTAAGACGCCAGCTAGTTCGCAACCGCCTATATGACCGTCTATGTATAACGAAAAACTGCATAATTTCGCCTAACGGTAGAGACGGTGATTGCATGAGTTCGGGCACAGTCTATCTGATCTCTTGTAAAACGTGCGGGGACCAATACGTTGGCGAAACGGGTAGACCGCTCTACGTCCGCATAAAAGAATACCTAATCGGTAAATTTAAGTTAAAACCAAACACTCCACTAGGCGCGCATAGGATGCAGGAACACAACGGGAAAGATTTTGATGTGGTAGTCACTATCCTCATGAAGGAATCGAAAACATCGGCGCGCAAAACTCTTGAAGCGCTTTGAATCAATTCCAAAAATTCAAAAATGAACCGCAAGGAGGAGTGTCTTGTCATCACGCGTGACCTGGCGCCATACCTAAGGCTAATCCAGTGACCTGACACAGGCACAGTCCTCGCCCATGTAGTACTCTGTGCGGCTGCTATCCATCAACTAACTTAGATACAAGAAATAAACGATCGCTGTTTAAATGAAGCTGTTTCTTATGCGAATGCAAATTTATTTGTTAAGGGCTCTGAAGAAGGTGAACCCGCCGAAACGTCAGCTATTGTACCCTAATAAATTCTATGATATCAACCTCGTGTCTGCTTATTGAAGAAAAACATCGAATGCGAAGACAGTTGTGTAGAAACCTCGCGATTGCTAAGAGAGAAAACGACGAATTCATAATTCAATGCCGAGGTTAATAGAAACTCGATCCTGGGTAATATGAATAATTATGAAGGAAAATGATAAACATAAAGACATCCATCTCTTTCACATGAACTCTTTGCATAAGCCTTTGTGTAGCTTTTCAGATGAACTTTCCGTACGAACAGCTGCGCGTTTTCACATGTACCTCCTGTATAAGCTATTATACACACTTCTCGAACCTTTTCACCAAGTAGCTTTATCAGATTGTACTAGCTGACAAACTCTTAGAACCTCTCTCTGAGCACTATCTCTAGTTCCCCCTGTAAGAGCCCCACTCACTACCGAAGGGATCTAAGGAGCACTATCCAAGACAATGTATGTGTACGTGTGTATGCGTGTCTCTGTATATGTGGGTGTAGATGTTTATGCGTCTGTGTACGTTATGTGTGTATGTGTATGTGTATACGTGTGTGTACGTGTATGTACATATATGAGTACATACGCTTGTATATATGTGTATGTGCATATGTGCATGTGTGTGTGCATGTCTATACGTGTGTGTGTGTGTGTGTGTGTGTATATGTTGCCTGTATGTGAATGTGTATGTGTTTGTGCACATGTACGTGTGGTGTGTGCAAGTGTATGCCTATGTGTATGTGTGTATATGTGTACTATATATGGGCGTGTGCTCGTGTATGTGTACGTGTACGTATGTAGCGTGTGTGTTTGTGAGTTCCCGTATCCTACAGTGCTACATCTCTAGTGTTTGCCTACAAGTGCTTCACTTGAAGGCAAAGCAATCTCGCTCGTATCCGTTCATCTAATTAGATGCCGTCAGATTGTTATTACTGTATTGTTATTTTTGCTACAAACTGCTATAACTCAAACTCGAGGTTGTTCACGGCAGTTAAGTGACTTAAGGAGAACTCTGTTATAGTTGTTACAGTGAAATCGAAACCCATAACATTTCATACAGATACAAGTGCTAGTTGCTTTCTAAATTTCAACGCAAGCGATACATATGCTGAATTCTATAAAACTGCAGAACTCACCCCCATACTGGCCTTAAAAATTTCGACGTCAAATTTGACAATACCGACAAGAATTGAGAGAGACTGCAGAACGGACTCCGTAGCTGGTAATGAGGCATACTTCTTCAGAAGCTGCATGAATTGTCGACGGAGAACAGACGGCTAGAAATTCTTTAATATAAAGAAGAAACAGCAAATATTTACTTCCTATGTTCCTTACATTTCCATGTCAGAAACACAAAAATCTGTAAATATTAAGGATGTTAGAGCCTTGAATACGGTCACTCTGCGTATCCTACTACTCACTCATTGTTCATAAATGCAGTAAATCCCACTGCTTTCATTGCTTGCGAGAGCTTATACCCAGTTATTTACAAGATTCTAACAAAGATATGCTTTTAAATAAAAGACATATAACAAGAGGATTTCTGGTCATAGAGTTTCATGGCAGATTTACCTTGATATTTCCACTGCAGAGTACGGTTTTTGGGACTAATGTTTGCAAGGCAGAATCGACATCGATCGAGTTGATGCCAGCTTTATGGTCAAGACACGATTTTCTAAAATGGCATGGGAATCGGATACATAAGGAGAATGTTTGGTAGAGAAAAAGAATAGACCGACGCCTTCTTTTCGATAAAGTCGCGACAAACTTTCAAGGCAGCCAGTTCAAGCGCCGCCTCCAAGTTTACCTTCCAAGCCACATGGCCTAGAAAGTCCTCAAAAACCTGAAACGTGATGGATAAACATTGCATAAAAAACCGCATATTCTAGTTCTAGCCGATGATCGAAGAATAACTTTCACCATCTCACCTTCCTTAACATCAATGATTTATTACAGCTTTAAGCTTAATAAATCATTAGTATTAAAAAAGCGATACATAATTGAGACCAATTTAACGTGATTTTCTTTTGTTCAGTGGCTGCTCTCGAAATCAAATACATGTTCCTAGTGAAAAGAAAAGTAGGTGCTAACATATAACGCCGAAATGAAACAAATTCGAAACAGGTGGCAATAAAAAAATTGTTGATTCCAGGATTAAGCCAAAAAACATCATGGCTTTAGTCAACTTTAACAATTGAAACCAATGGAATTGTTTCTAACGCGCGAAGAATTTCTTTCTGTACAAGTAAGAGGCTCTTGTTTCCTTAAAAGAATAAACGGACAAAGCACTCAGCGTTGATCAATCCCTGATGGATGTGCCATTCTATTTCATTAAATAACGTCGGAAGCGCCACTGCGACACACACGTAGAATCGATGCCAGCACCCATGGCTCACCAAGCCTTCCATCCCTCCAGGCTCGACAACTTGGTACCAGACTCGTCTGGGGGATAGTTGCACTGGATCGATACATCGGTAGGCCACCGCGAACCATTGTAAGGGCCAGATATATATTCAATCACCTCCAACGATAATTAATGAAGTCGTATGCAAGGCGCATCCCTCAGGGATTGATCAACACAGAGAGCTTCATCCTTTAAACAGCCTTGGCGAGAAAGTGTCACCTTGTCTGACTTCTTTCCTTATAAGAACGGCAAGGAACCCTCACTATTTGGTCAAAGAGCGCTGACAGAACTACATCGTTTTGATGCTCTCAAACGCTTTTTGGAGTCCACAGTTAGAACAAGGTGCAGGTAATATTCCTGACACATTGTTTGATTTTTATTTGCTGTTTACTACAATTTTTCACGGTAGGGTATTATGCTAAATACAACCACATTGATACTAAGACATTTGCAAAACTCCGGACCGCAGGTGTCAACGGTGGGGAACGAACACGCTATTGTCCTTTTCGGGACGTAACGCGTTCACCACCACACCATGCGGGATCCTTCGTTTGCCCTGTCTCTGAGCGAGTTTTCTATCGATCAGTGCCATCAGCAATCACCCATCCATGGGACTGATCTGGAGAGCCGGCATTGAACCCAGTTAAGCTGGGCTGTAGTGGAAATCATACTGTTTACTTTTTATTTTATTTCAACTACCGTCTCAGCTTAACGGAGTTCAATGCCGATGTCGGTTGCCCAGCTAAATCCCGTCGATGAGTGGTTGCTGATGGCATTGATCGACAGAAAACTAGCTGAGAGACGGTAAACGGTGGGCCCGCATGGTGTGGTGGTGAACGCGTTAGGCCCCTGAAAAGGTAACAGCGAGCTCGTACTCTACCACAGACAACTGCGGTTCGGAGTTTTGCAAATATCTCAGCATCGTTGTGGCTGTATTCCCAACACATTTCTGTGACCACAGACACGGTATGAACGTGGTGTATAGGCAAGAAACACTACTGGAATGAATGGCAATTACATGTTCAACACAGAGAGAAATATGATCAAGTTCCAAAGGTTAGAAATCGGATTGCCATCAATGCGGTATAACAAAAGAATGCATCTTCGGATCTAACTGCCTGCTCAGAGTGCTAAGAAGGCTATAACATCTTGACGTTTCCTACGTATCACTATAGTTCTAAAACGTAAAATACCGCATTTGAAGCTTCGGCACGTACATTAGTTGTGTAATCCTGTGCAGATTATGAAACTCCTGACAGAGGTCACACGAAATTTCTCGACATAACAAACCTGTTCATTGAGGTAGAAAAAAGCATTGGACTCGGTCAGAAGGAGCTCATATGCTGATTGAGGCACAAATCTCAGTCGTAATTCCAAGCTGCAATAGTTTATTTAAATTAAAAGCTTTACCAAAAAAGCTCGATACGAATGAACCACGAAGAGAAATGGTCATGATTATAGGTCTTCTGTGAGATTAAATTAAACTACGACTTTTCCAAACTGTCGTATCACCGAACAAAGAATGTAGAGTTAATTGACGGAACATAACAGATAGTTCAAGGTAGTTTCCTAAATTATATTCTACGTCCCCTTCGGATAAGCCTGACAAGCTATGTATGAGTAAACTTGCGGCATAGTCAAAAAAGCTATCTTGTGTGCCCTAAGAGCAAGAACAGGAAGGAAAAGACCTCATACAACAAGATGCTACCCGTGTCCCTTGAATCATCAGAATTCATAAGATAACTAAGACGCAAGAAACCCAAGAATAAAGACTTTAACTCTTTAATTTTGACCGTATGAGCCATTCGATGACTAACGGGACTACAAATGATACAAGTAATCAGTGAAACTGTGACTTGGTAAAGCTAAACGAGATTTGTCAACTGGCGACAAACTAATGCTGAACGTATTTCCTTGACGTTTATCAAATCAAAAGGTTTACGAAACACAGTGCTATAGAAAAACTACTTTGACATGAAACGTTATTCAGTGAATGCACCAGTAAAAAAGCTCTAAAGGATAAAGCTCTCGACGTTGATCAATCCCTGAGGGATGCGCCATGCATTCGACTTCATTAGCATAGTTTAGAGGAGATTGAATGCATATCTGGCCTTTACCTGCGGTGGCCTGCCGATATATCGAGCTAGTCTTCCTATCCTACCAGACCAGTCTGGCACCAATTTGCCGACCCCGGAGGTATGGAAGGCTTGGTGGGCCATGGGCGCAGGGATTGATTCCACTTGCGTGTCGCAGTGGCGCCTACAACCACTGCACCACAGGCGCCCCTTGAATTCACCAGTAAATTTGAAAATGTACAACCCCAAATTTTGAATAAGACAGAAAAGCTAAGCACGGACTTTGTTCAGGCCATTCAGACTAGAAAAAAAACAAGAAGAAAAACCATCCGCAACTTTGGAAGCACCTGGAACTTATGGGTAAACCTTCACTGTTTTTTTTTTTTAACATGACTCGACATAAACATTGTCGTACATGTACCAGAACTTGTTTGATTCGACTCCTTTCCATATATAGATCACCCACGAAAGTTTTCGGATTTGCACGTGGGTTCAGCTGCTGTTTGATCACTTTGGACTTCTTTATGAACGCGTTGTGTCCCATCAAGTAGTTTCTCCCTAGAGTACTAAGATCGCTATAATAGGGGTTTTCATGTCTTCACCAGATCTATTCGCCGATTCTGGGGACTTTCTCTACAGGTCTAGTACCAATTCCCGAAACACATCGAACCATAGAGGGACTGGTCAACTCGGTGCGAGATCGAACCAAAGCAGCGTACATATTACTGCGACACTACGATGTCACTTTTACCACAACGCTACCTTCGCCTCATCTTCGCAACTAACCTTTTTAAAAATAAATGTTCCTAGATCGTCCTGCACGTCTAAACCACGTGGAGAAAATAAAACTGTTTCAAATAACCTAAAAATTCCGAAACTCTAAGTGAGAAACGAAGAAGTTTTGAGTCGAGAATTCTTAGTCTGCAAAACACTTTTTGAAGTAATTTCAACTCAGTTAAGTAGCCTAACTAATAAACTTATAGGCACCACTTTGAAGAAGGGCACCTGCAGAGAAACATCAACCTACATTCAAATTCATTCTGGCGTTCAAACGGAACAGGGTTAGGCGATTCGGCAATACAGAGACTATCCACTTCTATTCCGACTTTTATGATGGCACCACATTTAGCAATTTCGAAATTTGTGAGATAGATATGTTGTCTCCCATCTTATCGGTGAAGAATTGTCCAGTAGCTGGCAGGGATCTGATCACATCCACACATTAAATGGATAAAAAGATAAAGCTCCCGGTGTTGATCAATCCCTGAGGGATGCGCCATGCATTCGACTTCATTAAGTATCGTTGGAGGTGATTGAATGCATATCTGGCCTTTACAATGACTCGCGGTGGCCTGCCGATGTATCGAACCAGTGATGCTATCCTCCCAGACGAGTCTGGTACCAATTTGCCGACCCCGGAGGGATGGAAGGTTTGGTGGGCTATGGGCGCAGGAATCGATTCCATGTGGGTGTCGCAGTGGCGCCTCAAACCACTGCGCCACACGCGCCCCTCACATTAAATGAGTCTACCAAAAAAAAAATTTTTTTAACCGAAAATATTCATAAACACACTTGGTCGCTTTTCAAATATTTTCTATTCGAAAGCACCAGAATGCATCTGTCAAGAAACAAAGCTCCAAATCAATTGGAACAGCGTGCTGAAGCAGGAGAACCTAAATGGTTTTGGACTATCTTTCTAACCTCCTTGCTGCTCGACAATCATTGCTCAAATCATTTTCAACAGAATTAACGGAATACTGGATGAATGGTGGTCATGCAAGCAGGCAGTGTTTCGAAAAGAGTTCAGTGCAGAAGATCACCTCTAGGTGGTAAAGAAATTCAATAAATTATCGCGAATATGAATTAGATCCCTTCGTCTCACTTTCATTGGCTTGGAAAATAAATTCAATTCCGTTTAAGAAGTCGCACTGCAGAACCAGAGCGTCGTTGCTTCGTACTTAAATGACTTTCGCGAGTGGCAAAATTTCATGCAGCAATTTCAAACGTAGTACTTCAGCATTCTACAGGACGGGAAAAAGTATCCAAATACGCTGACCTACCGATCTATCAAGACAATAGTGCTATCCTCCCAGAGAAGTTTTGTATCTATTTACCGTCCTCGGAGGGATGGAATTCTTGTTGAACCCGCGACGCAGACTCGAATCAGCGACCACCTGTGCATTTCAGAGCACTAATAATTACTCCGTTACATGTAGACGGATGATGTAGGTGATGGTTCTGCCAAAAGTTAAAACTCCCAAATCTTGCTCTGAGGTGTGCTACAATAGAGCAATGATAGAGTACTCCTGGATGTTAAATATAAATGCAGTGCGAGTGCATAGTCCCTTATTAGATCACCTATTCTGAGAATTACTTCGAGTTTCTTTGTAAACCGGTAAAGTTTCAAGCATCTTTGCGGTTTTTCACCACCTTAGATTTTAGTCGTAATATGGAAAAGCGAGCATAATGGCAGCAGTGGAGAAGATACGAGAATAGTCTGCACCAGCTAGTAGTGGCGAACTGGACCAAACATGTAGCAATTCATTAACTTGTTTGTGGTGATGGTGGACCTTTTGTTGGTGTAAACGTTGCAAATGACAATACAATTTTAATTGTTATCTAATCTTTTTCTACAACGCTTATTTTTCGATGAATCTTTCGAAAACACTTCGAAACCTCTAAATTACAGCATCTTTCACAATGACGAACTCTTCTCTTTCAAACAACGTTCTTACTAGTCTTGACAAACTTTGAATAATTTGTCTCAGCAGTAATGTACTACCATAACAGTCACTCTTTATGTCCTTAATAAGCGACAAGACCGTATAGGCTCCTGCTTTTGATTTGCTTTGCTTAAATAAAAGAAGATGGTTTCGAACAGCTCTATTTATACATAATGATAGTTAAGTCATCAAAAAAAAAGCTCTCGGCGTTGACCAGTCCCTGAGGGATGCATCGAATGCATTCGATTTCATTAAGCCTCACTGGAGGTGAATGAATGCATATCTGGCCTTTACAATGACTCACGGTGGCCTACCAAGTATTCAGCCAGTGCTCCTACTATCCCCCCAGACAAGTCTGGTACCAAGTTGCTGAACTCGGAGGGATGGAAAACTTGGTGAGCCTTGGACATGGAGAACGATCCCATGTGTATTGCACGACGCCTCTTACTACTGTGCTTCACGCGACGGTTAAGTCATAACATGTCTCATGTGCACGGAGATCTTTGCTCAATGGGTTTCTATGCAATAAATAAACACCGGAATATAAGGACAAACGTGAACTACCAACAAAACCCCGGTGGACATAAAATGCGATAAATTCACAAAAGCAAATCTGAACGCCTTTCAAAGCATTTGCTTATGCGCTCAGTCCATTGCAATCAAAAGTGCAATTAACACGCTATTCATACATGCTCTATGATCCTTTAAGACTCTAGAGGCCTAAGCAGTATAATTAAGAATGTGTTCCTTGTCGAGGGCCAATACGATCAAAACAATTTTTTTCGATCTAGTTATTTCTTCAAGAATGTACAAAATGGAAAAATGCAACAACTCAGTACAATAAACCTTTGTTAATTGTGGTGACTAAAAACAAATAAAAGTGTTAAAAACCATGCCACAAATAGGCAATGGACAAAATTATAGAACTAACTAAAGATCCTGGCTAGCAGCGGTAGACGTAAGAAACCTGGCGTAGGTGTGCCGAAGATTCGATATGAGAAGATATGGGTGAAGCCACACATGATCTTAAATGATTGCACACGATGATTAACAGATCATTTTGCTTATTCCCTAAGAGTTTGCAGTGCATTGACGCTCAAGACGTTTTGAATCGAACTCACCAGCAGCATGTCGAATAGGTCCTGAGATCAATCTAAGGGCGAAGTGAGCATGAGCTACGGCGGAGATTCCAATGCCTTCCAAGACCACTTGCAATACACGCTGAAATAGGGCTAAATTGTTCAATCCTATCTACGAGAATTCCCCAGTAAGGATATGCAGCATAATTAAGCAAGTTCCAGAATATGGACTCTACATGGTACCTGCTACATGTCTACAGCATTTCTTATGAAATCGTCGAAGGCCATTTGACAGAACATATGACATTTCAGAAAAACCTGGATGCTATGTTGAAACCTCATGAGAATTCAACGAAAACGGATGATCCTCCTCAAATCCACAAATCTCTTGTGAATTCCAATCTGTCTGAGGGGCCAATAAGCCCACAAGACTCCACATAATAGCTCTACACGCAAAACATTTGTTATAAACACCATATGTTTTTCACTGTGAAATGAGTTTACATACACCTCAAATCGGACAGAACGTGTGATAAACGCGGAACTCTAGGTGAAAATTTCACGAATTATTCTGGACACTTTGGTTATGGTATTCGCCTAAGGTGAAACACAGTGTAGGAAACTAAGGAACGCCAAAATCATAGTCTATCACACATAAGATAAATTTATTTGGGAAAAAAGCAAATTTCAACAAGGTTACACCATACTACTAGACCGACTCGTAAATAACGCAAAGTTACAAAGTTAGCTATGAACTAACAAAATACTAAAGGATAGTTATGGACGCGTCTAGCACATTGTTAGAGGTGCATTGCAATACACATGGTTTCCGACTCGTGCCCCAGGCTCACCATACCCTACATCACCTCAAGGTAAGGAACTTGGTACAAAACTTCTCTGGGAGGATAGAAGCACTAACTCAATACGTCGGTAGACCAGCTATTGAGTCATGAATCCAAATATGCATTCAATCACCTCTAACGATGCTTGATGAAGTTTGAATACATGGCACATCCTACAGGATTGATCGCCGCCGAGAGCTATTTTTTACCACCTTTGAATTAAGAGAAACAAAAATTTTTTTTCGGAACGATCGTTTGGATTGCTAATGAGCTTCACGAGGTGCTCCTTAATGTAGGACGATTTGGATTGCTAATGAGCTTCACGAGGTGCTCCTTAATGTAGGACGATTCTTTATTTATTGCAATTCGGTATTACTTCTTACTTGGTCAAAATCCAGTAACGAGATGTTCGACTTCCTGAAAAGCTACTTTTTGCAAGAAGATTCTGCAGCAATTAGAGAACTACTAAAAATCATACATGATGAGGTTAAGTGCATGACGATAACGAAAATATCTTGACGATATTTCATGTCGTTATGCACTTTGTAAAATTAAATGTAAAAATTAGCCCTTCAATGATGCTGAGACATTTGCAAAACTCCGGACCGCAGGTGTCTGCGGTGGGGAACGAATGCGCTATTGTTCTCTCCGGGGAGTAACGCGTTCACCAACAAGCCATGCGGATCCTTCGTTTCGCCTGCCTATCAGCTAGTTCTATCGATCTTTTGCCATCAGCAATCACCCGTCAGCGGGATTGATCTGGAGAGCCCAAATCCCACTATCGTCCTTTCCGGTGTTAAGCTGAGGCTGTGGTTATAATTGGAATCGTTGCCGATTTAGGCTCCCAAGAACAATTCCGCTGACGGGTGATTGCTGATGACAAAAGATCGATAGAACTAGCTGAGAGACAGACAAAACGAAGGACCCGCATGGTGTAGTGGTGAACGCGCTACTCCCCAGAAAGGACAATAGGGCGTTGGTTCCACACCGCAGACATCTGCTGTCCGGAGTTTTGCAAATATCTCAGCATCATTGAAAGCTATATTTCGCAATATACCCCGCCGTTAAAAAGAATAGGCAGTAAATAATAAGTTAAAATTGTAAAAATTAGTACCAAAAGACCAACGTCATTATATTGGTACTTTTTATTTTATTTTACATGACCCGTCACCAGATCTACTGTTCCAAACGCAGCACTTCCTACATTCGATCCGTTTCCGGCGCATTTATTGTCTACAAATGGTCTTCGAACATTTCACATGTTGTTTCGGCTGCTGCTTAAGAATTTTATCACTTTTATGAATGTCGTCTCCATTCACCTTGCAATTTTGGAGACAGCCGAGCTTAAGTATTCTTACGTGGTTTGGAGGAGGGCTTTGGGAATACGGTGGAGCCAGGGTCTTGCCCTGATGATGAACTGCTTCACTAACCACTTCGATATCTCTCTCCGAATATCTTTACCATGAAAAATAAAATTAAAAAATCAACGTGGCAAAGGTATTTGGAAATATTGGTCATTTCTCGTCTTAAACGAGAACAACCAACATGTTCTGGAACAAATTTGCTTATTTCCTTTATACATTTTTATATGACCTGCTTCACTTCTACTGTTCGAAGTTGACCACGTCTTATATTCCATTCTTTCCATCGCATCCATTATCCACGAAAGTCTAGAGACGTTTACATGTTGGCATGTCACTGTTTGACAACTTTTTTCTATCCATGTCAAGAATGTCTTTAAATCTTTATCGAGTCGATTCTCCCTGGTGTCGTGGAGTAGCCGTGCTTATTCCCAGACAAGTCCGGTACCAATTTCCTGACCCCGAAGTGATGAGAAGATTGGTGAGCTTGGCGTGTAGTTGAACACGCACCGCGGTCGTGAACAGCGGCATCACCATCACAGCGCTGCTCGTCCGCTAACTTATTTATGAAAACTCACAACTTTCTACTAAGATTTTGTTTCAGCTTACTCATTGTTATTTAAGGTGAGATGCTTCACCAACTGGGAGCTATGTCAACGAATGGAATAACTTGGTTTGTGAAGGCCACACTTGGTTACTTAGAATCATATCAAGCCATCTGACAAGAACAAAATGCTGCTAAAGATCTTCGTAATGCGAGGTCAAATGCTACGACTACATTGGAATCGTTCGATGCTACATAACTGTGAGCAAAAGGATCAAATTACTGCGCGGTGCAACGTAATTTCCTATACAGCGTAAAAAGTGTTCGGTGTTTATTAATCCCTAAACGATGCATTTGCCTTCATTAACCATCGTTAGAGGTGATTGAAAAATTCATATCTCGGCTATACAATGGCTCGTAGTGGCCTATTGATGTATTAAGTCAGCGCTGCTATTATCCCAGACAAATCTGGTACTAATTTGACGACCCCGAAGGGTGGAAGGATTCCTGAACCCGGCACTTGTTTAACAGTTACGTGACGATGCGCAATTTTGCTTGACTGCCGGAATGGACACCAAATTTCATGTGTTTGGACCTGCTGGTTCGGACAACAATCGATAATATTTTGGTAAACAAAGTCAAGGGAAATTACGTACAATCAAAGAGCTAGTAATGGGACAGCAATTGCTACTTTTAATTGCTTTCTTGTCTGAAGTAGTTCTTACTCTCCAGTAACTGCTGTATTGTAAAGATATCGATGATTGCACAGAAACAGAACGTTTTCAGTGACAAAGCACAAACCAGAAATGGTAGCACTTCAAATGCCCTTAAGAACAACCGAATAAAAAAATTGACATGTACTTTTTTAACGGTGAAAAAAAGTTTTTGAAGAAAAGCTAAGCTATAAAGTGGTACTGAAAACGAATTAATCAGAACTAATTTCTATTCGTGCAGTGAAAACAACTGAGCCTGTCAGCTTCAGACAAGTATAGATCACATCGCAGTGAACATGAAAATGAAAAAGGAACAGCAAGAATCTGCAGATCACTGTCAACAAGGCATAAGTCTCCTTATTATACTAAGATGAAATTTTCATTTGAATGGTAACATGAATAATATTGTTGTTCTTTTTTATTCCAATTTTATTTTTTATTTTTCAAGGCTCTTATTCAAAACAGCCAATCGAAGTTCGCCCAGCAGGACGCACTGTCCTTCCAACCACAATTGACGGGTTGTAATGACCGAGTTTGTGCAAGGGATTACAAAAATTTGGATTCTCACTTTACCCCAATTTTTAATTCCAAGTAATTTTAATAGTAAAATAACGTCTTTCTAAAGACTCTCACATTTTACTATCATCAAAGATCTATCCCATGAAAGAAATCACACCTCACTCTTACATCAATAGAGAGTACTTCGCACGAGCGTGTGAAGTTCTTAAGCTCTCAAGTACTTTGTTTATCGAAAAAACAATACTACTACGAATATATGAGGACAAATGTTATCCCCGAAACAACCATTCTATTTCGAATAAGAGCCTAAAGACATTCCATTCATTTTCAGAGAAGTAGGCATTGATCCTAAGCAGAGCCAGAAAATGGAAAGTCGGGAGCAGTGGTTAAGCCACTATAGAACACTATGACCTCAACGACTTTGCAACAGCGTCTACAGCCACCTTTGTAAGCACATAAAAATACGAAGTTTGTGCTAACGGCTGAGAAGACTGCATGAGCTCAAGTGTCTCATAGTTGAGAACGTGCAGTTATGTAACGAATAGTCGACTTTGTTACCATATTGAGTAGCACCTGGGTGAAAAGAATGGCAAGGCATGGCTATGGCAAGGTACCCCACGATACACTTGAACAACATGAAAACATAATGCTAGAGAATTATAGCGAAATAAAACAAGCGTCAAAGTTCAGGAAAAACCTTAACTTCCAGACAATATAGCCGTTTGTTTATCAAAAAAAAAGGGTGAATGTGTAACGGGCCACAAAAAAACGAGCTAAAGCTGACCGAAAATCAAATGCTATGCGAATTAAAGCATCTGACAACAACGTTCGGGATAAATAAATCTGCTATCTCGAATTTCAACATTGCCCCTGAGCTAGCTGGATTGCGTAAGATCATGAATAGTAGTTATTCCATTAGATGGCCTTGGTACATATGCACCTCTTACAATCCATATCCGTCATAATAGGAACTCTGATCAATTTATGTACAGATTTCAAAGCACTTTATATCACCTATATCCTTGCAAACGAAGCGACTGCTCCACCTACTTTCACATGATTCACATGAATGAATATGATTTTGTATAGCATCCCCACTCCTTCTACTCCGCAGTTCCACAATATTTCTGATGACTAACATACTTTTATTTATGCACATGGACGAATTTCACATTTTGTCCGATTTCCAGCACTTCTTTCATTCGGTTGCCTGACACGCAATCAACATCCACGAACAATCTCGTATTTCGTGTGAGTTTAGATTCTACTTAATGATTTCGCTTTCTCCATAAATGTCGATGAATGCCGGTAGAGTTGATTCTTCTTGAAATTCTTACAGCTCTGTAACAGCGTTCCCAGATTTACATTGCAGGCAGACGCCGACCATTGTTTACTGGAAGGTGCTCTTCCCAGCTTAATAATAGTTCTATGAATGGTTGGATGATTTGGTTAGCCTATGCATAGCAAAACTTAAAAAACAGCAACTATGCACCTACTGTACAGTATCACTATCCACTACCCATTCCATGCTCGATCAACACATAATTTCGAAAATGTGGCATAGTTGAATAAGCTTTCCAAAATACTTTAAGAATTGCTATTCAGTCATTCTCCTCATCTCACCTTGCGCTTCCACATGTCCTTCATTCTCCTTAGCTGAGCTGTAACTGTGTTGTTATTCGTGTTCCTTATCCCACTCAGTCACTTCATCAGAAAAGTAATCCTCTCCAATTTTCGACGTTAATTGTTGCTCTTAAGATTATCCCTGCACATTAGTTACGATATTAGCTTAGTACTCACATGTATGTACGTGGCTTAACTACCCAATTTTAGGCAAACAATGCTAACATGAATTATACGAAGTCGAACATATCAGAAGGCCAATTACTCGCCGCATTTACGTGTGTCACACGCAGTACCGTCACAAGGGACTTGTGAAACTCAGTATGAAGGCCGGTTTTATGAGCAAATGACTGGAAAGTGGAAAAGTTGAAGGAACCACACCTTAAAAAAATTCGCCTGACTATTTCAAAGGTCACAATAGCAAAAACCTTGTAAGGAAAAATAAGTCAGACCATTGCGGAGCAATAGTTGTTTTCAATGGAAGTGTTTTGTTGGTTGGCACTACACTGGTCTAGATTCTACAAACACCTGGAAGCTTTTTCCGCAAGACCTCTTGAAAATGGGAACAATCATCACGGAAAAAAAATTAGCCATTAATCGCTAATAGATTTTACTAATACTACAGTTACAATGAATGATATTTAGGTGATGGTATCAGGAAAACAAGACATAGTACAAGGATCTTTTTTCGACTACTAAACAGCTTTTTTCACGAGCAGTAGGAGCTCTACCAGATTTTCACTTCATTTCTTTTCGTCGCGACCGTCGTCCATGTAATGGCGATAATCGTTGCCCAATCTACAGGGAATTTGGAGCTGTGAATAAGTGGCGAATACAATTGAGTTATGTGCGTCATAAACTCCACCATTTTTATAGCTATTGGTCTCAGGGCAGAGTCACACCCTTGGGTCTTCCACACGTCTTGCTCAACTTGATATCAGTGAGCTGTCAACCTAGGTCTCAGTTACATAACACAGAGCAGGAAAGACCGATTAGTAAAAAAAATGAGCGTGGAGTTCCAGGTTCATCCGTTGACCTATGGCTATTCTAACAGTCCCAAACGGAATCCGTGATGTTTTTTTTGTACAGAACTCCTAAATAATGCTATTTATCATAGCGAAGCCGCCACATCGAAACGAATAACAAGCGTGGATCATCGGCTCTGATGAAGACGAAGACGTCGAAACGTTAGCCGATAATAAATATTATTATCAACCTAGTGTTAGCTCATCAAAGAAAGAATACATATTGAGTATACTGAGTTCCCACAAAGGAACTCGACAAGTTGTGCACGGGTATCAAGCGCCAGAAACAGTGAAACAAATGGGCCTTAATTTTGCTTAACTTGATTTTGCTTGATTAAGCACACCGAGGTTCAAGGAAAGTCGGTTTCGAAGCTATTTACCATGTTCATCAAACAGATTGGGTACGAGCACAATGTGGCTTCCCTATTCAGAAAACCATGCAATGCATTTCTCATCACCCTATAGATTCTTCAAAAACTGGTTTTCCGATCTACCCCAAGGTTTGTCGCTTTCCCTTCTCATTTGAGCTCTTTGACCATCACCTCTGTTCCACTGGTACTATTCGAAAAAATTATTACGTCGACAAACTAACAGTTCGATAGGAATTTTCCAGCAATGCGTATAACCTCTTCGTTCCTATAGAGCGACATCATTTTACACCGCAAAATCATGTAATATCGGTACTAAATCGAGCACCTTTTGCTAAATCTTGTCGCTGTTGAACTCGTTTCCTATGGTAATGGTAAGCGATCGATAGACAAGCTGTATTTTGGTGGTCCAGCAGCGACTGCAGTGAGCAGTTTTTGATGCAGAGTACATGCATTGCTTAATCAGCGAGCGCTAGCTTGATGAAGTTCACGTAGACGCTCCTTTGTAATCGATCAAGGTTAGACGAAAGGGCAATTGCTGATTTGTAGACTCCAGTGACATTTGATATGATCAATACCTGTCAAGATTCCACCTGTCCCACTGGTTAAGCTTTATCTAAAGCTCATTATATGCGCAATAAGTTAAGTATCAAATCGATGTCAGTCGTAAAGACTCCTTCGGTAGCGTCTTTTGAGCACAATGACAGGGCGCGAGGTCCTTCACTAATCAGTAATCTTGTGAAGAAAAGCTGTCATAAAGGTGCTTTGCAGCCCCACGAAAGTGAGTCGTCATTCTTCCAGCTCCTAAAATTGTGCTTGTTTTGAATGATACTCGGAATTAATGGTAATGTCGAGGACGTGGCGATAACCCTATCTCCATCCAGCACTGCTTGTTAGCAGTGGATCATAATATTCACATAAATCTCCACAGCATTTCCTCAAACATTCTCTTTCGAAACACTTCTAGCAGTTTCTCCTTTTCTGGATGCACCGATGTAGATACGCTTGCAAAGATCTTTAACAGATGGAACTTATTACTAGCCGCGACCTTGATCGCTAACAGTGGGATTCAACTCCAATTTTGCACTCTTCTTACGAAACTCTTTGAAACTAATGCCATCTAGACGGTTGAGGATCTATGATGTGTTCGGCACAACTTCAAGTCCTAAGAAAGGGGCTCATAGTCTTCGGTCGAGTCTTCTCAGATCCTCCAATCATAAAAAAGAACATTAAAAATACTCTTCTCATTCACACGTACTATTCCTGCTGGTCTGTGGCAGTTGTTTTTCAGTTTATAGTCGAATCGATTGTTCTCACTAAGAATGCAGTAATTGAGCTCAATAATGAAACTACGGTATTTAATGAGGCGGCATCTTTCTTTGTTACTATAGGGACGATTTCAGCATAAGAGTCGTCTCATTAGGTAATGGTCCTCTCCACTCTACAACTTCCACTATTTTTCTTCTTGGAAAAGAAAAGTTGAGCTGTGAACGCTAATTGTTCTGCATCCGTATATTACTATATTAATATTTCCACCCAAAACGCTGTTTTAAATCAATCGTCCGGTCGACAAATCACAGGAATTGCCGCGGACAAAAAACGCTGCTCCGATCCATACAGCAAGCGATTGGCTGTGGCGAAGACTTGAAAACGCCCAAGCAATTCCGCTTTGGGATTCAACAGAGCAACAAATTGCCCAGCCATCAATAAACCACACATTGATAGCTTGCGTTTAAATACATTAGGCGGTGAAACCACCAAGAAAAGCTGGTAGAAATTTTAGAGACCTAGGAAAAACAAACATGCACGGTAAATAAAACAGGAAATCCTACAATGAATAGCAGGAAGGAATCCCCCGAGACTGCCTGGAATCTCGCCCCATAACTTCGTATCGACGATCGTTGAAGTGGGGAGGTACAGTCGTCAACCATATGCGACTCTGAGCGGCTGTTCTTCCTTGGTAGAAGACAGGTAAAAAAAGCGGTCGCTTTTTCGAGAAATGGATCTTGTGATTATTGTGCAAATTTTCATCTTTCTGTTTGTGCTGTTGAAGCGTTTGACCCAGTAAGTTGCGTATTGGTGTAGACTCTGAAGAAGACGATTCTGCCGAAACATCAGCTACGATTGTGTTGTATGTATGCTATTGTATGGAAGTAAACGTATACTGTTTAACAACCTCATGACTGCTGACAAAGAAAACAACTAATTTAAATTAGGAGCCTCCGTACACTCGCACGCCAAGTTCTGTCTACTAGGCGACGAGGTCTTCTCTAAAAAGTTATCAAATCCCAGATTGAACTAAAGGTCACTGTTGCTAAACCAAAACAACACATTCATTACACTCCACAGAAACACTGTATTAACAGCCTTTGGACCGCACAAAGAAGGTACGGAGACAACAGACCCAGATTTCCGTTACCGCCTGATTGATGCCTGAATTCCCCCAGCAGTTGCTATGAAATAGCGCCGTGGACCGACACTAAACTACGGGATTTCCCAACCATAAGTAGTACTGTAATGTTCTCTTCTGAAACGCAGATATTCTGGAGACAAATACAGTTCACAAAGCCCTCGAATAAACATTCCTTCTTCACGATCTAATAGAACACTACCACAAAGGGAAACGTATGTCAGCCGGTCAAGTGATGACTAAGTACATTACAAACAGAGTGAAGACGGTGAACAGAATCACAAGAGGATGCACGTGTTCTTGAAGGAGATAAATAATGGCACGCATACTTGTCGCTCGCAGTAACCATAACCGGATATGGCATCAAGTTGTTGCATTTACCGCCGTGTTTCAATCAGACCACCCAAACTGATGACGGCCGAGGTAATTAGAAAAAAAATTAGTGAAAATTGCGCTTGCACGCCGTCCAAATATCGTGCGCGATAACAAGTTGGATAGGCATTGCACTACAAACGAAATTTCAGCACATTACGATTATTATTGTCATGTTTTTAGAGGAAATCTCGCCCATGTAAGCAGATAAGGGGCGCGTCTGGCGCAACAATTGGAGGCGCTCTGCAACAAACACGTGGAATCGATCCCCACGTCCCACCAAGCCTTCTATCCTTCTGAGGTCGGCAAATTGGTATCAGGGTTGTTAAGGAGATTAGCAATCTTGGCTCGATACATCAGTAGGCCACCGCGAGTCATTGTAAAGGCCAGAGATGCATTCAATCACCACCAAACGATGCTTTATGAATTCGAATGCATGACTCACACCTAAGGGATATATCAACGGCGAAAGCTTCATCCTTAATCCTTTACGGAATGTCATGTTCTCCTAATAGAATGAATCGAAGACTTCCTGATGCTCTTTTACCCTATAATCAACTGATTTATATACCATATGGGTGCTCATGATGAGTTCGGCAAATTAACGATGAAATCGGAAGGATGATTCTCGGCAAACGCTTAGAAAAACACCTTCGAAGACGGCCGTTTAAAATTCAACGCTTTCCCAACGCCTAAATCTGGTGACGAAAGCAAAGCAAACTCTGGAAACAAATTCCCCATAGCTTTACGATGTGGACATACTATGAAAAAATGTGCCATAACCTTCAGCACTGGAGCTATGATGGATATCACTGCAGCTCGATCACCCATATTACCCTTCGACCGACCATTTCGTCCTTGGACACATAAAAGAACAATGCCGACAGGTGAAAATCACCATTTGGTAAACAGAAATACAGCACTCTGAGAGAAACAGTTCAAACGAGGTTCGGATACGATGGAACGAATTGTATGTGAAGTTTCGTGCCATTAACGGATACTGTGATTTTTAATGTTGTGTCCTTGAAGGAGATAAATAATGGCACGCATACTTGTCGCTCGCAGTAACCATAACCGGATAGTTATTGCATGAAGTTATTGCGTTTACCGTCGTGCTCCAATCAGACCACCCACACTGATGACGACCGAAGTAAAAAAAAAAATGAGTGAAAATTGCGCTTGCACACCGTCCAAATATCGTGAGCGATAACAAGTTGGATGGACTTTGCACTGCAAACGAAATTTCAGCACATTACGATTATGGCTGTCATGTTTTTAGAGGAAATCTCGCCTATATGAGCAGATAAAGGGTGCGTCTGGCGCAGTGGTCGGAGGCGCCCAGTAACACACGTGGAGTCGACCCCCACGCCCACGGCTCACCAAGCCTTCCATTCCTCCGGGGTCTACAAATTGGTACCACACTTGTCTGAGAGGATAGCAGTACTAGATCGATACATCGGTAGGCCGCCGTGAGTTTCATTGCAAAGGGCAGATATGCATCCAATCACCTCCAAAGGATGCTTAGTGAAGTCGAATGCATGGCGCATCACTCATAGATTGATCAATGCCGAGAGCATCAACCTTTTTATTTTTGAACAAATAATTCAAATTTAACGCCAATTGCAGAGGACACATTGAAAACTCCGGTTTATTCACTTGAAGAACTGCATCTTATCTGTCAAATGGAAGGAAAACTTCCAGGCTTAGTGATATGGAAGCAATTCACCTCCGATCGTTCTTTCTACATGGAGGGGTCCACCGAAAAACACGAGGATTTCCAAATTGTATGGTCCACAGGGATATTACTGACCTATTTCATGTAGTATTTCATATATATGAATACCGTTTTGCATAGAAACCGATAAGCTTCTTCAAGAATGTCAATAATTTTTGTTATCACCTAAAGAGATGGAAAAGACTTAGAAGGCTCTTATCCAAATATCATCAGACAAGGGACCAATAGAGGATTGTGAGTGCTTGCTAGGAAAACGCTGTGCATATGCAGCAAAAGCCCTACTTTCTAATTGGAAACCCTGAATCGCATTTGGAATATCATAATGTAACTGTTTTTGACGATTAATGTGAAGTTATACTAGATCCTGGTGCAACACAAACCGAATAACTATTGGATGATCCCTAGTGCCAAGAAATATTCCGGGTCATCGGCAATAAAAGGAACGTACAAGAGAACCACCAGGGAAGGGCTGCTTTTGCTATAGACGACCGCTGCAAAAGACAAAGCTGCTGCCCACAGAAGATGTTACTTTTGATTCCGTCAGGAATCGGGTGACCAAAATTCCGGTCTAATGAAGATTCATATACATATTCCAAGGACGAGGGAGTGATGACAGCTGTCGCTGCGTAGCTTCAGTTTAAATCTGCAACATTTACTCACACACTCTCGTGCTCCAAGATCACGTCTCACTGCAATTCATCGAAGAGAAACACAAACGCTATTCTACAAAAGTGTAGTGAGAAGTTCCTTGGCTAACGAAAATAGGAGCTAAAAGCCATCATTACCTTGCAAACAAGATGCTTTTCTTCGAAACACTGCATTATAGGCTCGACAAGAATCAAGAGTGAATAAGAAGTCCTGCCGTTTTAGCACAGCTAGCCATATCCAAGAATGGGATCAACTAACCCCTTCGATTGCCCACACCTCGTTCTAGGCAGTGGGATAAGCGGGCCACGAGATTATGCAGTGATTTATGCCAATACGCGAGGATCGTTGGCGAGCATATGGCGAAATTATTTGATTGATATATCTTCACATGCGATGAAAACATCACATTAACGATATCAAAAACAAATGGGATGGGAAAATAGTGGCTCGACCTTAGCTCGAAATTAAGTGGAAATTAATGCGATACGAGGAACTTAGCACTCGAAAACAGTAATGAAGAAGATGCGCACACACAGCTTCTGCCCTGCTGCGCTCAAAGTTTATGGCCAGGGATATAAAAGAAAGAACAAGAGCTATAAAAAACCAAAACAGGGTGATCAAAAGAGCTACTGCCATGCGTTTATCCTTGAGGATATTGAAAAAGGTCGATGTTTAGCTTCCTTCCATAGAACTTTACTTTGACAACATTCAACTTAACCCTGAGACATGTTAAGAGCAACTGGTAAGTAATGCAACTCTGTACGAAGACAGTAAAACAAATGAAGATTGAATACGTGACTATCAGAATCGCAGCACGTACGCTTGCTTCATCGATGCCAAAACTCTCAAAAGTCAAGCCTTAGATTTGCTCCATGTCTAGACTGATAATGCAATTTATCACTTTTTTTATCCCCTGCAGAGAAAATTTTAAATGTTCGGTGCCATGTGGGAAATAAACGCCATGGCAGATGAGGGAGATATTATTTGAATTGAAACAACAAAGATTCTTGGCACAATGAGAGAAAAAACCAGCGGCAAAACACGTGATCGATTCGGAACGATGAGTAAGGTGTCCGACGGCGAACAGCAGATCGATCTGAGTGCTGTACGCCCGAAAAGCAGCAATTCACCAGATAGTACAGAAAGGAATTCAGAACAGGACTTCGGATGAGGAGATTCAAGGAAGCGAGGAAAGCGACGGACTAAGGAGGACGGAAAGGAACAGAGCACGTACCTCGACGGTGGTGCCGTCGTCGTAGCGGACCGCCTTGTAGCCGTCGCCGACGGTGAACACGCGGACGACGCCGTCCATCCCCGAGGCGCATCCGGCTCCTGCTGCCGGCGCGTCGGTAGGCGGTGCCGCGGAATGCGCGTTCGAATCTCGCGCCCGTCCTGAATCAGGCGCCGCCGAGACCAGCGATCGATGCGGCGACCAATCGCTCGGCGAGTACGGTGCGCTCGCCACAAGCCGAAATGTTCGCTAGTCCAACGTTGTCGAGTGGTAGTACTGATGGTGACAGTACTGATATGGTCTTCAGTCCTTCCGAACTTGATCCATTATCTCTGTCAGGCCTGGTTTCCATGCTTGTTTGACTTAAAATCCTTAGAGCCATCCTAGTCGTAAGCGGTACCGTCATCCTAACACTTACACTTGTCTGTCATGTAGAGGACATTTTCTAATTATTGCTGGAAACATGTTGTTTTCACTAACCACATCGTACCTAAGAGTAGGCTTCTTTCTAACGTTCGTGTGAATAATCCATGGTTTATTGACTGATTAAGCTTACACGAGATTGTTATGAAACTCCTACTCGTCTAACGTTTTGGCGCTTTCCGAATAGAATGCTCCATGACATCGTCGTGTAAGCTCAGTCATTTAAGGACTTAAGAATCACAGTATCCGTTAATGATACTTAGACTAGTTTTGTAGACTAAGTTTTCTTGCACTCAAAGTCCTGAACTCAAACAATGGGTGAATTCCTGTTCAACATCGATCACGGCTATTTGGAGGCCCTAATTCGCGGCTTCAGGTGTGGACTTCTTTCGCAGACTGATTATGCGAACCTCGTTCAATGTGAAACACTAGAAGGTTTGTTCTTTTCTTTTGTCGAAACTATTGTCTGTTCTAACTGGCGCCGTTCAAGTGTCAGGTAAGTATCAAGTGAAAGTAATAATGAATTTTAGATTTGAAGTTGCACATACAGTCTACCGACTACGGGAACTTCCTTGCTAATGAGCCAGGGTCGATCACGGTTGGTTTCTTGTTTTTCTGCACAGTTGTTTTGCAATAAATTCTCAACTCATTGGAGTATTCGTATCCAAAAATTTTCAGGTTCAAGTAATTGATGAGCGTTTAAAAGAGAAATTGGTTACTGAGTTTACACATTTAAGAAACAATGCTCTTGAACCTCTTGCAACGTTCCTGGATTATATTACGTGAGCTACAGGTTTTTTGTTCTGTAGAGCTTTAAGTTATAAACTTGGTTCATATAATGTTGTATTCAAGAACACTTCCATACTTCCATTTCTTTCCTAATGAAGTTTAGATATTCTTACATGATCGATAACATTATCCTTCTCATCACTGGTACTCTTCATCAGCGACCTATCTCAGAACTTATCAGCAAGTGCCATCCACTGGGTAAGCCGTTCATAACTGTTTGTAGCATAAATGTTTTTATTTATATTTTGCTTGAATATTCTTATTTGGACGATTTGGAAATACACAGTGGGAAGCTAAATGTATACTGTAGTGTAAGATTTCTGCTTTCGTTGGGATTTTCCATATTTGTTATTTGAAGGTTCATTCGAACAGATGGAGGCCATACACATTGCATCCACCCCGGCCGAGCTCTACAATGCCGTTCTCGTCGACACACCACTTGGTTAGTGATTAGGGCTACTTTTTGTAATGTTTTCAACATACAGAGTCTAGCTTGGATTGATCTCAGCTCTTATCTAGGGTGGAACAGTGACCGGTACAAATTTATTTTACCTCACATTTTATCGAAAATGTTGCTTCTCTCAACTTTAAGTACGTATATGATATTTCAGTGTAGACTTTCTTGATTGAAATAAAGGGCCATATTATCGACAAACCATTTTCAACAAGGTGCAGATTTTCTCAACCCGTAGCGGACGCGTTTAGTATTGGCCGACGACGGTCTCGTTCTGCTTTTTTTGCAGTGAAAAGCAATAACTACAATGATAATGTTGATATATTTCTAGAACTGCTAATAGTAGGTGTGTGCGGTGGCGATCGGACGCGCTTATCTACCAGTGGCATCAAAAATCACCCGTCAACGGGTTTGATCTGAGAAGCACAAATCGGCATTGAACCCAATTATGCCCTGCCGGGAAAGATAGGAGTAGGCAGTGTATAAAAAGTTAACATAAAAAATAGTTTACCAACAACTAAGGGTTGCAAGCATGACATATTGTAGAGGACACTACTATTTTCTATTTTTTCTTTTTCGATTAGCTATCGAATGAATATCCGTAGTTGAGGAAAAACAAACTCGTAGAATTGAAAATGTCCACTATACTGAGCCCTGGGCCAAACGCGTGTAGGCGCTATATTATTTATACCGGAAGTAGTGGTTTAATTTGCGAAGATGATTTCTTTATTTCCTGAAGCCCACGGCTTATGTTCCTCTTTTTCTTCGTCGAGAGTTATGTTTCGGAGAGCGGGGTTATTGAATCAGTAAGATTTCTTCCAATGGACGATGGTGATGTCTCCTCCATTGTATTGTTCATGTTTATGGTTTTTAATTTTGCGTTAAATTTCCTATTAGCATGAATACTTTGTTTTCTCGTTCAGCAATCGCAAGGTAGTTATACAGCATACATTTACTTCCATAAAAAAACACACAATACAATACAACAGTAGTTGACGTTTCGGCAATATCGCCTTCTTCAGAGCCTGGAATGGTATACTGATATACAATTTATTACGCTAAACACTTCAGTAACACTTACCAAAAAACGAAAAACTATGGTAATTACATGATCAACAGCTTCTTGAAAAACACCGCTTTTTTACATGACTTCCAATGAGTATTCCAACCATATGCGACTATAATCAGTTGTTCTAACATTCCTCATTGGAAGTCATGTAAAAAAGCGGTGAGTTTTTCAAGAAGCTGTTGATCATGTAATTACCATAGTTTTTCGTTTTTTGGTAAGCGTTACTGAAGTGTTTGGCGTAATAAATTGTATATCAGTATACCATTCCAGGCTCTGAAGAAGGCGATATTGCCGAAACGTCAACTACTGTTGTATTGTATTGTGTGTTTTTCTATGGAAGTAAATGTATGCTGTATAACAACCTCGCTATTGCTGAACAAGAAAACAAAGTATTCATACTCTAATGGCGAGGTTAATAGAAAATCGATCCTGGGAACTGTTTCTTATTAGCGTTATTTTTTCTTCAATCGGTGGCCTTCCAAAGATTTTAAAATTAAGGTAGCGCCGTAGGAAAATTGTGTATAACCATAAAGCGATAGAGCGAAATTTCTTCCATAAGTCAACTTCGCAACTGCTTTAGTTATTGCAAATTGCTCGGGAGGTGAGATAAATATCGGGAGCTTTCGCACTGTTGTTCTGGATTTCTCTTACTTTTTGTTGCTGCATTGTTTCGGTTCTATGAATGTTCTCTCATTTTTCGGTACTCTATGCTTTTTTCACACACTCGATGGAAGTTCTTTCAGCAAATTACTTTGTGGATTGCATTAATGAGCAAGATCTGGACGAAATGAACGTTGAGCTAATCAGAAATACACTCTACAAAGCATATATTGAGGACTTCTACAAATTTTGCAAAAAGCTGGGAGGCACCACAGCTGAAGTTATGTGTGAAATTCTTGCTGTGAGTTGTGCATTTCTTCTTTCATTTTTTGATTGCCCAATCAATTTAATAACACAATCATTTACATTGACGCTAGAGTGTTTTAGTTCGAGGCTGATCGCAGGTCTATCATTATCACAATTAACTCGTTTGATACAGAACTGAGCAAGGATGATCGTGAAAAGTTGTATCCCAGGTGTGGTAAATTATACCCTGAAGGTGAAGGTGTTTAGATGTTCTTACTTAAATAACTACCATCTGTTGATTACCACTCTTTAAGGACTATCTGGCCTTGCTCGAGCAGACGATTATGAACAGGTGAAGCAGGTTTGCGAATTCTATTCGGACTACAAACCACTATTTGATAGTTCTGGTAATTCATCCGGTGAGAAGACACTAGAGGACAAATTCTTTGAACACGAGGCTAGTTTCTATCAATTTTCGTTCCTATTTTAGGCATGTTTTAGGACGGGTCACCAGTGTTCGTTAGATTCTTACTTCATTTCTTTGTTTTTCTAAGAATGTTTACAAATACTTAGTTTACATCTTTAGTTGTTTGTGAACTTAATTTTAGGTGAAACTTAATGTGCAAGCATATCTCCACCAGTTTCATTTTGGTGCTTTCTATGCATTTATTAAGTTGAAAGAACAAGAGATGCGTAATATAATTTGGATCGCCGAGTGCATCTCTCAGCGACACCGTACTAAAATCGATAACTACATTCCAATTGTGTAACCGCCAGGATTAGGGCATTGCTAGTTACTTGTTTACATTGATAATCTACTTAGAAGTTCAGATATCTATGCATATAACCAGATTCTTTCTTATTCACTGTAAGAAAAAATGAAGAGCTTGGTTGGTCAGTCATCAGTCACTTGTTCTGTTAATTACTCCTGAATATCTCAGGAATTCCATAAACCTTTTTTCACAACAGTCGAGTACTGTAGTTGAACGTAATCAAGTACTCAACGAACTTGTTGTGAACCGTTTGTATTTTAGTCATTCCATCATTTACCGTGTAGTCTTTGGATCTAATCTCTTAAATTGTGATAGCGACTGTGTTAGAGAAGTTCTTGTTGTGCTACAAATTTGCCCTAGTTCTGTTTTAGTAATGAGCTGTTGTGTCTTCCTGTGATCTGTATAAATTTAAGCAGGATTTTTCCTAAAATAGTGACGTAACGCAAATAGTGTTTTTCATCCATAGCAGATTTCCTATGAATAAATGCGGTTTTTTCCTTTGAGAGTTTTTGTCGGAATATGTGTATGTGCATGAGAACTTTATGTAAACTTCTAGGTTCTGTTTGGAGCAGGTACTGCACATGCTTTGCTGATGGGGTGGTCATTTAACGGTGCAGGAAATCGTTACGATTTTTGATCACGCGGGTAGAAAATAGCACTTGTTATCACATTGATGATGTTTCATTCGGTTGTTAACAAAAGGTTTATAGCAGATAGGAAGTAGTCTAATTTCTACGGATCTCAGTGTGGTGTCTTACTCTACGTACCTGGTACCTGGATCAATGAGTGGTGTTGGGTTTCGTTGTCCAAGGGTGTGGAAAATCCAGCAAGGGACTAAGGACTAGTGGCGATCATTGGAATCATTGCGATCATTTGCAATGCGTTGTGGAATCAGAAAAGTTCAGGACTATTTTGATGGTTACGTCACCTTGTTTCAGCTTTTATTTGCCGGCTATTCATAAATGGTAGGGGACGATGTAAAGTGTTTTTCATGGCACAGATGTGTGTACACGTTGTAGTAGCACGATGTGGACAACCATGGGAATGCTGAGATGTGATCCTAGCCCTGAACCTCAGTTGAACATCGAACTCGTAATTACCATTTTCGCGGGCTGGTGTGCTATCCACCACACCAACTGAGGCCCTTGCTTTGCCGTCCTAGCAGCCATGTTTTTGCTGCATTATTGCTATCAGCACTCACCTACCTATCAATGGAAATTATGGATTGATTAGTGGCTAGAAATTTTGGGTGGTCAGAGAGTTAGGCATATCTGATCATAGGAAGCTTACTGTGTTATCACCTATCATCTATTCCAGATATCTCCCATTGATCTTCAGTTGATTTGAGTCAGCATGCTTCCGTCCTTCCTTGTGACCTTGTTTCTCAGTAGATACTAGTCGTCCAAAGGGTTCGAAGAGCGTCTTAATTTTCCCTATGATTTTCGTTAGGAAACTTGGCAGTCCAGTCATGTGGTCTCTGCCCATCTCTTTTCTAGCGTGATTACCCTGGGGGTTCTAATGAATTTTGTAGGGTTCAATGGATTTTCATCTTATTTACTTAGAGTCCAGATTTTGACATATGTGCACTAAAATAAGGAATAAGATATTCGTGGATTTCAAAGAGTGAGCACAAAGTTGGCTGACTTTTATCCTTGACACTTGACACCTGAACGGTGCGTCCTCACTGGTTGTGCGGGCCCCTTCACAATCACCATTTATCGGAGATTCGCTGGTTACTCTTAGCTAGAATTCCAGATGTGAACGCCGGACTCCTTCTCAGCTTAGGGGACCCTGCCGGGCGGACGAATCCACCCGCTGTACATCGCAGTCCGACACCCAGGAACACCTCCCAGCCACGATGAGGCGGTAAACCGTTGGAACGACTTGGGACCTTTATCCTTATCATTTTTCAATGTTACTGCAACCTTCCGAGGCGGCGGGTATTCTGTTCTGCTTAGTTCTGAAGTTAGGTCGCTCGAAATGTTCAGTTTTCTAGCCAGAGACACATGGAAGTAATGTTTATAGATGTTTATTCCGTTCAATACGGGTGGGAAGTCAGAACAAAGTCCGTTTCTCATGAACATGGTCTTCTTAGGATTTAGTCACAGACAAATCTCTTCGTTGTCAAAAACGGTCACTATTGGGCGATACTTAACGTGCTTAAGGTTACAAGAACGATTTCGTCAGGAAAGGGAAGGTGGTTAGTGGCCGACAATTTTTACTTCTATGTTCTCTCTCTCCCGTTTTCGCATAGTGTTCTCGGTTGTGCCGTAAATAAGTTTCACTAAGTAGTGATAGCATTACTTTCTCGATGATAACACTAGAATAGTAAAATTGTGGCTGTGAAGTGGCTAAATAGCTCACGACGGATCGTTATATTCTAAAGGGAAACGCGCCGGCAGTCCAAAGCTTCTGTGGTCGGTTCTGTCTTTCTTTTTCTTAGCCAATAAAGGTGGGAAAGTGGTATCTGCTTTTTTAATTATTAAGGCTACACAAAGTTGTTACAAAACTCTTCATTCGGCTAACGCTTCGACGTTTTTGTCTTCATCAGAGCCGGATTGATTGGAGTCGATGGTCCACAGTCGTTCGTCCTCATGATGTAGTTCTTCATAGTCATGTCGAGTCGAATCCTCTCGAGCGTAGCACCACTCGAGTGTTGTGGTACTGAAGTGTCTTATACTTTTTCGAATACTGAATTTCGCTATTATATGATATGATTCATCGTGCCAAACCCTTCTCGAAACCTTGCTGGCTCGCATGGCTGTCCATGGAGAAATGTTTTACTAACCTTAATCGCTTGGTCCTCGTTTTCGTCATGGCTTGATATTAAAGCATAGGCGACGAGAGTCCTCAGAGCCAGCATTATTCCATTCTTTTCAATCATCGGAGCTCAGCGTGAGTTATTAGCTGTTCAAAAACAGCGACTTTTCTGGCCAAATTGGTGTTTAAGAGAAATTTTCACCAACCGGCTACTATGCCATCGCATATCTCATGCTCTTAAGGGCATTTATTTTGCGGTGTCATAAATGAGGTTGAATGAGAGCGTATTATCGTTTCGGACAACTCAGTGACGTTGTACTTGCAATTTCCGGGCACACTTCACTAGGCTTCTAGTTGAGGACTTCAATGTAAGCATGGATGTGTTGTAAAAACAGATCGTTTTTTCAGGCAGCGTGAAGTGAGCAAAATGCTTCAACAACCTCTCCAAGCTAATCCGACTCAATGCTGATCTCCTCAGGGAAAATGATGGTTTTGAATTCTGAAATCTTTTGCAGAAAGTATCTGGGCACCTTGCCATGCATTCCCAGAGTAGAGCACCTGTATCACCTGTCGTCCTACTGGTCTTCGAGTGACTTGTGCGAGCTCCAGCAAATCTTTCACTTCTTCATGTCGTAGCGTGAAAGACGAGCCCAGTGGGTTCTGCTCGCTCTATTGAGTCGCTGAGCTGATATTCTTCTTCTAGGGGTTTTCTGAAGGACCTCACCATTACGTCGGTGGAGTTCCTGCAGTATATTGACATCCCGAGGAATCGAATCACTAACGGTTGTCTTTCGGTTGTAGTTCACATGCATTACGTGTCCGGCCCACCTTATCGTCGACAGCTTGGTGTTTGTCGAGGAATCTCTCATTTTTGGTCGTTGACGTAGATCGGAGCTTCGGATCGCTTCCTTCACCTCTGCGATACGAGATACTTCTAGCATCTTTCATTCTATTGTGCGTTCTTCAACGCTGAGTAATCTTTCATCCTCCTTACGTAGGGACGAGGTTTCTGACCTATAAGTTAAGGCAGGAGAAATCGTGGACTCGAAAAGGTGGCAAGGATTTAGGTGTTCTTTGCTCTCTCTAATACATCCTCAATGCCCTTGAAAGCTCCCTAAGCTCCTTTGACTTCCTCTTCCTAAATTCGGAAGCTAAACCGTTCATCATGTTCCTTTCCTGATCTAGATAAATGTAGCCAGAGCACTCGGAGATATTCGTTCCTTTGAGCGTCAGCGGGGCATACGAGACAAATCTGTTCCTCATGAGCATCGTTTTTGTGAGGTTTAGCCGAAGACCAATCTTCCCACAGGCGTTATCAAAGTCGGCAAGCATTTGTTTGGCAGGATCACCTGAGTGGAGAGTTAGTAGAAAACTGAGAGTAGCATAGTCTTACTGGTCTTCCATTTAATGGGAACCTAACATCGTGCAGTGTTAAGTGTGAAAAGCTGTGGTAGGTTTTAGTGAGAATTGGTGGAACGTCGCTCAGATATTTGAATAGTATCCTCTTCGAACCACGCGTTGTTCGATTGTTTAGCGACGAAATACCACGTCGGATTTCAGAAGGGAAAACTTGTGCCGATAAGCCAATGTATCCAGCCTTCTTTATTTCGTATGACGGTAGGAGGACATGGCTATTAAAGAAATCCGAGCACCAATCGTGAACAATTTTCTCCATTGCTTTTGCGGGAGTTGTAACTGTTCGTTTGGCCGTCGTCGAAGTGCAGTCATCTTGGTTTTGTAATTGGCGAATTTTGGTGTTTTTTGCGAATGCTTTTCCTAGCCTCTGCAGCTTCGACCACTACTGCTGCTCTTCTCTCTTTAAGATCTTTTATCGCCTGTCTGCATTGTTTCGCAAGTTCGGACGTTAGCTCGCGGTTGCCTGCAGCTCGTGCGATTCCACGCTGGCGTATCAGCTTGAGTGTTTCTGGAGACAGACGTCTCTTGGTGACTTTCGAGCTCTCAGCTTTCATAGCGCTAGCGTTAAGATGTTGAACGAACCGATCGTATTCCTTTTAGATGTTGCCAAGAATGGTATGTTCCCAACGGCTTGCTAATGAGCTTAGTAAGTCCGTGTTTGTGGCGGTTCTGAGACTTTCTTTTTTTGAATTTGGCTGCTTTTCCTCCTTTTTGCAAGAAATGAAATCTTGCACAAAGGAGGCGATGGTCTGATCCGTGTGGAATTTTGCTGAAACAACGAAATCGGTTAGGTAAAACCTTCGATTTACTATGAGTTCCACAAATGGTCTTGGTCGTCACGGTAAACTCAGAGAGCTGCTCATCCTACTCGCTCCTTTTTATCCGTGTGTCCCAATGTGACGTTCTTCAGACTTTCTTCTCGGTCCAATCTTAGAGTTTAAATTTCCTGTGATGGCCTCAAAGAATGTATCGTTTTATCTGAAGAGCTGCCCTAAGTCCATGTAGGACGCCTTGACTTCGTTTTCGTCATAGCTTGATTCTTGTGCGTAGGCGACGAAGATTGTCAAAGTCGGTGTTGATCCACATCTTTTTAATCGTAAACGTCCGATTCAGGTTGTAAGCTGTTCGAATGAATCGATGTTCATGGCCAAACTCATGTTGACGAGAACGCCAAAATCTCTGACTTCTCTATTGCTGCATTTTTGGGAGAACAGTTCTTCTCTGGTGTCATGTACGGGGTCTTCTCTTCTTAGCCAGTGAGGTGTCGTCTTAGCTTATCCCTCTTGCCTGCATGATCAAATGCTCTATCGAGGACTCAGATGAAAGTGTGCGCGCATTGTATGTGCAGATCGTCAACCTAGTCCTTTGCGATTAGAGGCAACGTAGAATGGCCCTCAGACTTTAGCACCCTCTTCATGCTGGTCCTACCTAACCCTTCGTATCGGAGGCTTTGTAGGTGTCAGGTGAATGATTCCTACTTATTTTACTGTGCTTAGCGTTTGTTGCCCACGTACAGTTTGCTGAACTCTTAACGTCGTGGCTGGGTATACTCACGGTTATCTTGCCATTCTCTCTCAGAGTTGACGGGGATCTTATTTCTTTGAGGTGACTCCTAGTCACCTCTCATATACTTTCCTCTCACTTGATTGCGTGCTTTCGGCCGAACTTACTAGTAGAAGACAATCCGCATAACCGAGAACACACCCATGCACTCATACATGAATACTTCCTCGCAGACACTGGAGATATGCGTCAAGTCCGTGTAGTAGGAGCAGTTATTCTATCTCTTGGATTCATCTACGTTTCAGGAGAAGCACAGTCGCTTTTGGCCTATGATTAGCTCCCTCTCCGCCACGTAGGGACGCACCACGTTGTTTCACTACTAACCAACTTGAGATCTACGAGGGAGGTCCCAGAGTAGATGTGCAGAGTAGACGTGGAGCTCAGTTTTTGGAGGCATCTTATTACCACTTCCTAGACACTTCTCAATTACCTAATTTCAGATCTCTAGCTAAATGGTTTGTGGGATGCTGCCTGCATGTACACGAGTGCACATGTATACATGCACGTTCCTATATAAATGCGGAAGATGTATGATAAATAAGAGACTCTTGTTTAAATCACAATGTTTACTTTTTATTTTCTGCTCAGTGCAATTTTTACGGAAGAGTGTTATGCTAAATACAACCACAAACATGCTGAGATATTTACAAAACTCCAGAGCGTAAGTGTCTACGGTGGGGAACGAACGCGCTATTACACTTTCCGGGGGCTAACGCGTTCACCACCACGCCATGCGCGTCTTTCGTTTCGCCTGTCTCTCAGTAAATATCTCAGCATAGTTGTGGTTGTTTCTCACATCATACCCTGTCGTAAAAATTATACTAGACAGTAAATAAAAAGTAAACATTGTTTTTTTTGGGCTAAATTGTGCCTTCATCCAAAGCAAAAAAATTCTTCCTTAATGTGCTTAGGATGCTATTTTATGTGTATATAGGTCCTAAATTGAAATGTTTCAGAACAATTGTTGGATTTAGAACAAATACTGTGTTTTAGTGCATTTTATCGTATATATGTAGTGTATAGATTTCTGTAAGGACGCTATATTGTTTAACGTTATTTGATTCAGACTTTTCACTAACCTTCCATTGAACCACCCTTTAGAGCAGTAATAACCCTCCAAGGCCAAGTTCTCTACACTGTGTCAACTTTTCATTTATTGCCTATTATTTTCTTCACGGCAAGGTATGATATTAAATACAACCTCTATGATGCTGAGATATTTGCAAAACTAGGATTCTAGGCCAGATCGAACTCGTGATTACCCTTTTCGTTGTCTCACGTGTTACTCATTGTACAGATCAGATTCTCGGCTTGCGTTTCTCTAAGCCAGTTTACTGCCTAACGTACCATCGGCAATCACCCGTCAACAGGAATGATCTCAGGGACACAAATCGTCCGAAGCACAAATACCCTACATAATCTTAACTAACATCATACGTTGATGATTTGTCAGTTGATAACAGTGCTTGGAATGTACACGAATGCTAACTACTACATTGCCGGTAAAGGGTGAGTGTAGTGCAGTGATTAAAGACGTCCTGTGATATACATGTGGCCTATGGTTCGATCCCAGATCTCGAGATCACCAAACGTTTCATCTTTCCGGATGGGCAGTTGTTACCGTACTTGTCTTCGAGGTAAGCAACACTAATTAGGCATATCGGTTGGCCACTGCAATTTGTGTAGGTCAGATATCCATTCAATTGCCACTGAAGATAATGGATGTAGTCGAAAGGATGACGCACCACTTCTTTATTTATTCCAATGTCTTATAAATAGGCGTAATAATGACCCAGAGGGGTGCACGTGGCGCAGTGGTTGGAGGCGCCACTGCGATACACACGTGGAATCGATTTCCGCGCCCATGGCCCACAAAATCTTCCATTCTTCCGAGGTCGGCAAATTGGTACCAGACTTGTCTAAGAGGGTAGCAGCACTGGCTCGATACATCGGTAGACCACCGCGAGTCATTTTAAAGGCTAGATATGCATTCGATTGCCTCTAAATAATGCTTCATGAAGCCGAATGTTTGGCGCCGAGAGCTTTATCCTTTTGATCCTTTTTTTAGTGATGGCCATTGATGGGAATTCCGTATTATAGCTTTATCTACCATCTATCCCACCAGTATTTGGCAGGTGTTCAATCTATTCTTTTGGGTAGCTGCCGTTCATCTGTTTTTCGTTCCACTTGCTGAGTTACTTGGTGAATTGTGTTAGTGGAATGATGTTCAATTCAGCCAGTTAACAAGGCAATGTCAGATTCATTTCCATCAAATAGGACACTAATCGAGTGGCCAAGTTAAGTCGTAGCTTGGGAGACGAGCTTGAGAACTCACATGCTGATTGGTTCCCTTTGCATTACACCACAGTTTTATCTTATTTTTAATAGTTATGGTGCACAAAGACAACCATTATCTCCGACTGTAGAATACAGGAATTGCTAAAGCCGCAGAGAAAAACCTCGAATGCTTTTGTACCTACTTGCATTTGTCACAACTGTTCCAGTGAAGTAAATATTCCAATTTAGTTATTTGCCACTTGACCTGTAAAGTAGGTTTTGCTGATCTCTGCACTGGTGTTTACCAATATTACCCATGTTTCGAGAATCGCAATGTACTCAGCAGATGGTTTGGGCAGCTGTGTGTTTGCCTTCTCCATTGCTGTTACAGGCAGTCCGTCGTAGACACGATGTTTGCCGTAACGCAACTCTTCTATCGACAACACCATCCCATTCATGCTTACTTCGAGCTTTGTACTTTCCTGCGATCGCTGTATGATCAGGCATTTATTAATTAGCTTGTACCAATGCGAATACCTTAACTTGAAAAATACATATGCAATGTAATCTGTCCAGAAAGGGCTTTATGCAGCTTTGTTCTACATCCCCATTCCCGCATCCTTGCTGCAATGAACAGGAAAAAAATCTGATTATATTCCCCAGGCTTTTTAGCACTTGACAATGTGAAACATCAATAACAATAGAACTCTAGCAAACTAATTTCTTACAGTGTTGATTTTTTATTTACTTCCTACTACAATTTTTTACGGTAGGGTATTATGCGCAGGCAAAACGAACGACCCGCATGATGTGGTGGTGAACGCTTGGCTCCGGGAAAGGGTAATGGCGCGTTCGTTCCCCAACACGGACATCTGCGGTCCGGGGTTTTGCAAATACCTCAGCAGCACTGTGGTTGTAATTTCCTGCAGTCCGTACTATGTTTTGTATGAAGAATATTGTGTTAGGTACATTTATGATTCTTCTTGGTGACCCAGAGACTTCATGTGAGATAACATCGATCAGTGGATATTTTTGTGGCGAGAAATTTTTCGGGGATAATCGGTGATTTACCTGACTACTTCAGCTCGTTCGTGAAATGGGTTTACATTATAGAAGAAGTACTGACGCTCTTGTTCGTTTCCCCTGTTCGGTTTTTAGCCACTGTGAAAATGAATAGAATATCGGGATTGGAGTGTAATTAGAATCTGTCTTTTAATTTGTTAGCAGCACAAGATGATCTTCTATTACAAAAAGCCGTTCTAATGATGCTTCATTCTGCTTTATCAAAGGCATTTACTTCCTTTCTTCGGAATTTTGTGTAAAACTGGTGGATCGCAACTTTCAAGGCGACTTTCTCGGAAGAAATATGGGGTGAACCAAAATGATTACAATCGAGAGCCGACAAGCAGTTAACGATCCATACCCATGCCCTCCTGAACAACCCAGGGCGCTTCTATATGGCTAGGTTGGTGTTCAACGCTTTTGCCCTGTAGGACCTTGAGACCAGAGTTTCTATATCATAACACGAACGCGTACTCCCACGGTGAATTACCGCCTCGTAGTTGTCTGCAATACAATGTTAAAATGCGCTGCAGGATAGATCTTTCTAAAAAGAAAAAAAGATATTCGCTCTTTTTTAGCGAAGAGGAAGTAAGCCGTCAGCAGGAAAGACGACTTGCTCGTACTTCATTTCCCACAACGGCAAATATTTTCCTTTCATTCTCTGAGAACCGAAAAACGAGTCTCTCTACACACTATTATGGTGTTTTAGTGATTTGCTAGCTATATATGTTTTAAGCTTAATATAAATGACATCAGCTCTAAATAGCCGTTTGCAGAGATCAGAAATCTCTTCCACCATACAACCTGTCTAGCTTTTCACTCATTTCGTTTTTATTCAAAGTTTATGTTTTGATAAGTGACGCTTTTTATAAGATACACTTCTTGTGGCCCAATGTATGTGTTGGTTCCATAAATAGGAAATTCGATGGGAAGAAATATCATTTCCTTAAGTGTTTGCTTCTGTAGAGCGCAGAGGAGCTGCTTAGGTAATTCCTATGCTAGGGTCAAAATCCACTGTGTGTGCGGTATGTTCGGGGTCTAAACCCTTTTTTTGCGAGCATTGTGGCCTTCAGTGGGGCGGATAGCAGAGTGGTAGTGATGTCCGTCATCACGAGCATGGTGCGAAATAGATTCGGCTCCTAGCCAACCAAGCCTCTCATCCCTCCGTGGTCGGGAAATTGGTACTGGACATTTCCGGGAAAAAATCACTTTCACAATTCAACTGGGAAAGCTCCAGCTCGGCTATCTCAGGACTCCAGGGAGAATTGCTCGATCAGCATTCTACGATATTCAAGATGAAATGAAAATCCCCAAGCAGCAGCCGAGGCCACATGTAGAAATATTCATGAATTCTGGATGCGAAGAGAAGCATCGAAAGTGGGAAGTGCTTGGATCCGCACAGTAGACGTAAAAACGATTCAAATAAAATAAATACATAAAATAAAATTGTGGCCTCCTGTGTAAGTACCACTTCGTTAAAAGTGGCAATACAGGAAAGAACAACAAACTGTGCTGGATCAATGTTTTTGAACAATCGCTGTGCAGGACTTGTCAGGACGCACATCGTGCAATCCAGGAAGCATAGTACCGACTACAGCTGTATAATGTTCAGAGTGAGACTGAGATTTCGGTGATGTGTAAAAAAAATTACGACGGATCCTAAAGGGGAAGTGCCGAAGAGTCGGCAGTTTGAAGTGGATGTGCAGTTTGTCCCATGAAGGATAGTATTCACAAAAAAGAAGCATACAGTAGGTTTTTTTTATTTCAGATGACTCGTCATCACATCTATTGTGCGGACCACAGCACTTTCTGCATGAGATTCGTTTTCCTCGCATTTATCGTACATCATGGTCTTCGAATATTTCGAAAGTTCTTTCAGCTGCTGCCTGAGGAGTTTGTCTTCTTCATGAATGTCGTAGAATGCTGGTTTAGTCAGTTCTGCTTGAAATCTTGCGCAAAGCCAAGTTAAGACATCCCCATATGGATTAAGAAAGAGCGGAAAGCGTCAGGGAGGGGTCGAACTCGCGCCTTTGATTCCTGGTCAATGGTATCACTAATCACTGCGCTACAAGTCCACATAGAAAGCTTCAATTTCGTCTTCATCACAGCTTAATGTAGTTGCGTAAACAACGAAGGCTATCAGAGCCGGCATTCATGAATACCTCTTCAACCATAAACGTCCGATTCGGGTTGTAAGCTGTTCGAATGAATCGATGTTATGGACAAACTCGTGTTGATGAGAACGCTAACGCCGCCGACTCTTCTCTACTGTCGCATGTTCCGAGGAACAGTTCTTCTCCGGTGTCATAGACGGCGTTGAATGGGTGGCGTCGTCTCATCTCGCCAATCCGATGACATCGTATCTTATCCTTCTTATCTGTATCATGAAGTGCTTTATCGAGGACTCCGATGCAAGTGTGCATGCATTGTAGGTGCAGATCATCAATTTAGTCCTTTGCAACTAGAGGCAACTTAGAATGGCTCTCAAACTTTATCGGCCTCTTCGTGCTCGTTTCAACCAAAGCTGCCGTATTGGGGGCTCTGTAGAGGTCGGATGGACGACTTCTATTTATTTTACTGTGCTTAGCGTTTGGTGTTCACGTTTAGCTTGCTCTCTGAACGTAGTGACTGAGTGTACTCACGGGTATCTTGCCACTCTCTCCTAGATTTGACGGGGATTTTATCTGTTTGAGGTGACTCATAACCTCCTCCCATATACTTTTTTCTCACCTGATTGTATGGTTTTGGCCGAATTGACTAGAAGAAGGCAATCCGCATATGCGGGAACAAACCCACGCACTCATGCATAAATACTTCCTCGCAAACAGAAGCAATTATTCTATCCCTAGGATCGTCTACGTATCAGGAAAGGTACAGTCGTTTCTGGTCCGTGATTCCACTAGCTGGTGACGCGCCACCTTGTCTAGCGACTAACCAGCATGAAATCTACTTACTAACCTACTAATCTACTTACTAACCTGGTCAACAATTTAAACACATGTTGGTTGGTCTTATGGAAGTTAAAGAAAAGTCGATTTTGAACTATTATTATGCTCAAAGCTTAAATATTAAACGCATGAGGAAGAAATAATTGTTCACTTACCCGTCATCCGTCTGGCCGAGACGAGACGACGCCACCCATTCAACGCCGTCTCTGACGCCGAAGAAGAAATGTTCCTCGGAATATGCGACAATAAAGGAGTCGGCGTTCTTATCAACACCAGTTTGTCCATGAACCATCGATTCATTCGAACAACTAACAACACGAATTGGACGTTTACGATTAAAAAGATGTGGATCAATACCGGTTTTGACTATCCCCGTCGCCTGTGCACCGACATCAAACTATGGCAAAGAAAAAGTCGAAACGTTCAATGTGGACTTGAAGAAATTCTATGGAAAAGACCATACCTTCTCCAGAGTCATCATTGGTGATTTCAATGCCAAGATTGGACCAAGAAGATCGTCTGAGGAACGTCACACTGGGACCCACAGACTAGAATGGAACGAACAGAGTGAGCGGCTCTCTAAATTTATCATGACGACCCAGACCATCCATGGTAGCTCGCAATTCCAGAAGCTCCACCCTCAACGCTGGACGTAAGTGGTGTAGTGGAGAGTACCACAATAGCATAGAAGAGCAGGTCAAAGTAAATCCAGGGTTTAACCCAACCGATGTCGCTGTTGTTCCAAAACTCTTCATGTGATTAGATCAAGGAGGCCCTCATGCGAGATTTGGTTTCGAGGAAAGGAGTCAAAATCACTAAATTCAAAAACGGAACCTTAAAACCACGAAAAACTGATACCTATTCTGTTCATAAATCAGCTATTGGAAAAATGCCGTTCTTGGTTACATCGGCGGCGAATACGGTCAGCCCGTTTGTTATCTTAACGTCAGCGTTATGAAATTCAAGAGTTTGAAAGTCACCTAGAGACGTCTGTCTCCAGAAATACTCCAGATGATACGCCAGCGTGGAATCATAGGAGCTGCAAGGAAATGCTGACTCACGTCCGAACTTGCTAAACAATGCAGAAAGGCGATGAAAGATATTAAAGAGAGGAGAACAGCAGTTAAGGTCGAGGCTGCAGAGGCTGGGTAAACATTTGCTAAGCCACATCTTCATGATAACAAGACTCATTGAAATATCGCGAGAATGCAAGAGACCACTTTACTTCACTTTCATCTATTCAGGAAAGTGGTTTGAATCATTTGGGACGAAAGCCTTCATGGAAGATTTGGATAATCGGAACGTCCTCACTCAGTGATATATTCTTCGTGGGTTGTATTAAAACTTCGCAACTAAGATATCTCCATTCTTTAACTATATTAAGATCGACGTCAAAAGAGGGGTTAGACAAGGCGATACCATTTCGTCACAATTATTTACCGCCACCCTCGAGAACGTCATGCGAACATTGGAATAGGATAATATGGGAGTGAAAATCGATGGTCGACAATCACACCGCCTTCGCATTACTGACTACATCGTTCTCATGATACCAAGCATTAGCTAAGCGGAACGAATGCTAACCGACTTTGATAACACCTGTGGAAGGATTAGATCTCAGAAATGCGATGTCCATAAGGAAAGGAGTGGCTTCTTATACCCCATTCACGGTCAACTAAACGAATACCTCGGAATGCTCCGGCTATCTTTGTCTTGGTTGGAAAATCAACAAGATGAATGTCTCAGCACTAGAGTTGACAAGGAGGAAGTGAGGAGCTTAGGGAGCTCCCAAGGGCATTACGTATAAAGTGAAGAGAACAAGGAACACCCAACTGCGTGCCTATCTCTTCGACTCTACGATTTTTCTTACCTTAACTTATGCGTCAGATACCTCGTCTCTACGTAAAGTGGATGGAAGATCGTTCAGCGTTATAGAACGCACAGTAGAAAGGACATTGCTAGAAGTATCTCGTGTCACAGAAATAAGGAAGGAGATTCGAAGCTTCGATCTACGTCAACGATCAGAAATGAAAAATACCTTTTTATACGCCAAGCTGTCGACGATAAGGTGGGCCGGACACGTAATGCATGTGAACTACAACCGAAAGCAACCGTTAGTGACAGGATTCCTCGGGATGTACTGCAAGAACTACACCGACCCGATAGTCAATCGTTATTCACCAAAACCCTAGAAGAAATATAGGATGCTCAGCGATTTTCCAAAGTGAGCAAAACCCACTGGGCTGATCTTGCACGCGACAGGGAGAAACAGAAGATTTAATTGCGCTCGTTCGCCCGCATGAGTCTCTCGTCTCGACGATTAGTGGGATAACAGGTCGACGATAAGGTGGGCCGGACACGTAATGCATGTGAACTACAACCGAAAGCAACCGTTAGTGACAGGATTCCTCGGGATGTACTGCAAGAACTACACCGACCCGATAGTCAATCGTTATTCACCAAAACCCTAGAAGAAATATAGGATGCTCAGCGATTTTCCAAAGTGAGCAAAACCCACTGGGCTGATCTTGCACGCGACAGGGAGAAACAGAAGATTTAATTGCGCTCGTTCGCCCGCATGAGTCTCTCGTCTCGACGATTAGTGG
>MQTX01000060.1:824091-909734 GCA_009735665.1 Angiostrongylus cantonensis | reverse complement strand
ACAAGATCCCTACATTTATTAGAATAGAAGGGCTATAGTGCGGATGAGGTCATTTCGTGTGCAAGAGGCTGTCGCTGAGCATTCATCAGAAGCTGAAACTTACCGCTGAAGAATGACTATAGACTTCTGTGCTCCATTTCAACATTGATGTTTGAGACTTAGAGGTACCTCTTCACCGTGACAAGATCGTAAATCAATGAGGGGATTTGTATATATATATATATATATAAATATATATAGGCATGGCTTATGATAACAAGATCCCTACATTTATTAGAATAGAAGGGCTATAGTGCGGATGAGGTCATTTCGTGTGCAAGAGGCTGTCGCTGAGCATTCATCAGAAGCTGAAACTTACCGCTGAAGAATGACTATAGACTTCTGTGCTCCATTTCAACATTGATGTTTGAGACTTAGAGGTACCTCTTCACCGTGACAAGATCGTAAATCAATGAGGGGATTTGCATAGGAGTGATTGTAATATAATTGTGTAATTGGCGTCATCAAAACTACTGCAAGGTTACACGTTCACAGACTGTGCGTGTTAGAAACTTATACTCAGAGAAACGGAACATCTCTAGTCCTTACAGCTTACACCATTTACAGATGATGTGCAATTTTGAAAATCCACAATCTTTACAATTAACACTAGTCGTATATGGTTTGCAACCATTACGAATTCGGAATTCTACTGTTTACACATTTGCTGGGTATGATTAAAGCAGTGGAAAATCTTCTGCGGATGAGTGTGGTATACTTTGGAGCAAGTCTTGAGTGGTCATTCACTGCTTCTTTATAGCAACCAAAACAACGTCTCTACAATTCGAAATCTAATCAGTTATGTTAAGGATAGGGCTACATGACGGTATAAAGACAATAACTTGAGGGAAGCAATACCCTTGCAGATTCATCCAAATTTCCAGTACTAGGTATTATTAGGCATTTCTCATTGCAGTTCATTCATGCGTTCAATGCGCTTATTTGAGTGACCTAATGGAAGAGTGAGGAATGTTCCTATCCCGTGGAGGAAATCGTCTGAAAATATGAATTTTGCCCTTCCATTTGAGCGCTATCCGTCGTTCCTATTCACCAGCATTTGTTTTCTCGTCAACTTTTGTGGGATAGCCTGCTCTTCAAGTCCTTCCTCGTTCCTTCTGCGCATGCCGATCAAGTATATCTCTCCTTGCAGCAATCTTTTAGCTATTGAAAGGTTGCATATCAATTATCGCTGTGCACGTCCCTTTCGTAAGTAAGTAAATCTTTCATGAGGATAGTCACCATTGATTTAACTGCACTACTATTTATGAAGGGGCCATACCGGAATGCATCATAGATCTGTACGTTTATCCCCCTTTGGTTCAAAATTGGAACAACGTAGCTCAGTGCTCGCACTTCACATGTGGTATATATGCATATATAGTGATGAAATGATAGGGCGCGTGTGGCGCAGTGGTTGGACGCCGGGCGCCACTGCGGCGCGCACGTGAAAATGCGCCCATGGCCCACCAAGCCTTCCATCCCTCCGGGGTCGGCAAATTGGTACCAGACTTGTCTGGGAGGATAGCAGCACTGGCTCGATACATCGGCCGGCCACCGCGAGTCATTGTAAAGGCCAGATATGCATTCAATCACCTCCAACGATGCTTAATGAAGTCGAATGCATGGCGCATCCCTCAGGGATTGATCAACGCCGAGAGCTTTATCCTTTATCCTTTATAGTGATGAAATACGACTCTCGCTTTAAACGAGGCAAAGGATTCATGGATACAAACGTCGGCAGAGCTTTTAATGAACTTTCGAAATATGTGCTTACAAGTTCGACAAGAAGTCTGATCTCTTACAACGTCTTTTCTCTATCATAGCTCGCTTCGTAGGCAGTTTGGAGATGGATTTGAAAATAAACATATTTCGGAATCTATACGTTGAAATGACATCGGATGCAGTAGTATATTTCCTAGGCGGGACTGGTACTCTATAATCCATCAACCGCGGCATTTTAACTGCTTCGAAGTGCCGATGAATCTTTTCCCCTTTGCCCCAGTTTTCTATTCCTATAACCGGTCCATCTCTTGAGCGCTTCTGCAAGGTCTCATGACTCACCACCACAGGTTGTGCGAATATGGGCACTTTTTGCATTCGTGTCCTCGTACCTACCACACACGAACGTATTCAGGCAATTAACGTTTGGTTTAGCTGCTGAGGATTTTTTCGTCTTTTGTTGAATACTGGTCCAGTCCATTCTTCCTGTATTTCTGATACAGCCGTGCTAGGAAGTTACGACGTGAATTAGAGGGAATGATCTATTCCGAGACAAGTTTGATTGCAAATTCTCGACTGAGGAGGACTGAGAGGCTTGGTGAACGCCGGGAGCGATGGAACCAGTTTGTGAGCGTTGCTCGTAGAGAATGGAATCACTGCCTATCACATTGGGCCACCTGCCTTATACGTCGCAAATATCTTCCAAAAATAATTCATAGAAGTTCAATCGAGTTAGTTAAGCGGAGGTTTTAATTGATAGCTAGACTGATCAGCAGCAAAGTTCTAGAGGTTGTGAGCACCACATCACTTAATAATACGCTAACAAACCAATCATCAACACCTTCATCATTAATATGCGAACCACGTTCTTCACACTCTTCGACGGTACACAGTATCACCTGTAGCCCTGTTGATCGTCGAGTGACTCGAATGGACGCCAATAAATCTTCCATTTTTCCCTGTCGCGTGCAAGAGTAATCGGTACATAGTAGAGATTTCTTATGCGTTTTAGCGTCTTCATTACTTTCTTATCCATTCTAAGGAATCTACCAATGAGAAATATTTCAAAGTCGACTTTGCGACACATTGACTAGTCATACCGACGTTAAAGAGAGTCGGTTTTGAAACACTATTCCTCTTTGTACTAGCTGACAATAACACCGACTGGTACAGAACGGATTGCCCGGAAGAAAACAAGTTCTTACCATCGGATAATCGCTACTACGCACCGTCAGTATCCGGTATAAAAGGGCATCCACTGAGTGAGTATGCCTCGATGAGATGGTTGCTGAGGAAGATTTGACTCGACAAGAAGGCGAAGATGCCACATCGAAACGAAAAACAAGCGTGGACTATCGACTCGGACCATCGGCTCTGATGAAGACGAAGACGTCGAGAGGCGAGCCGGATAAAGATTGTTTATCAAACTTGTGTAATCTTATCGAAGAAAGAATGCATGCCGATGAAAAAGTTCGGTTCGCTTTCGGCCGACGCGATTTATGAAATCATTTTCTGAGTAATAGTCGATTGTTCTTTCTTCTGCAGTCTTTCTTGTTATTCTTATCGCATAGAACAAAGGAGTATAAAAAGTGTTTTCGATTACTCCATGTCTGTTGTGAAATGTTGACACCAATTGTTTGAAGAAGATGTGCAGTGGAGATTCTTGGAAGGCAAGTAGAAAAATCGAAGATGCGCAGAAAACAAAGAACAAATTACAGCAAACTACATGAAACAGCAATTATGAAAAGTGAACGAAAAGGCGCCCACACAGATGTGCTCTTTTCCTAATGCAAATTCTTCTTGAAATATGGCTGCAAGATGCTGGCCTACCTAGGAGGCTCATAAAACTTTATCAAATTTTTGATGCGGTCCATTCCATAGCAAGTACTGTAGAACCCTCAGCTGCTCGTATGAATCACATATGATTCATTCTGAGCAAGCTCTGTGAGCTAGGTGTCGCGATCTCCGATCAAAATCAGTTGTGTCGCGGATGTATTATGGCTGGTTTTGCTATGTGTTCTAAAATATTTTCCTTGATAGCACCTGTTTTTTCCTCTTTCCGACCACTTTTGCAGCGACATGCTTAATCCATTCTTCCCAAACGATGATCACATCCTTCCATCTTATATCGTGGTAGAGGAAATCGCTGGCATTAATTAAACAACAGCTGCCCGCTTACCTGGTTGTTGAGCGCATGTGCAGCTGTCTATAATCTCGTTAGTATCGTTGGTCGTTGGGCGCTCCATCTATTCAGGCGGCTGAAATGTCACATACTGCTGTCGTTTAGATTACAACTTATAAACGCTGTGGATATGTGTTAAACTTTCACTGTTTATTTTTAACACCTACACTCATCGAATATCCGCATGAATAATCGGTACCCTGATTCAGTGAGGAGCGTGTACGAGTTTGTCATTTCCTACCTAAGAATCACAATGATTCGCGTCCAAAGTCCAGAGCAGTTGTTACTTGGTGCTTTGTCGGTCTCTGTAGGCCCATCTGGTCGAATCGAAATGAGTGAAGCAGCACATGAATGGAGAACGCCTGTCACCTTAGGGATTTATGACAACCCTGTGTAAGCTCGGCAATAAAGCGACCCAATATGCTCTTTCATGTATGTGCTTATATGCATGGGTAGTTATTTATTTCTACAGGTAATAAGGTAGTTGATAGATATGCCTGAAAAAACCGATGTCATAGAGATTTTTCCAAACGGGACCACTGAAGGTTGTTTCGATTTCAATAATGGGTCCAAGCAAAATTATGAGACGATCAGCATGGATATAGCAAGGTCTAGGAACGAGTGTGGCGCAGTATTCGGAGGCACCCTGCAGCATACACATGGGGTCGATCCCGCGTCCGCAGCCTACCAAGCCTTCCATTCACTAGCGTCGGCAAATTGGTACCAGACTTGTCTGGGAGGATAACAGCACTGGCTCGATACATCGACAGGCCACCGCGAATCATTGTGAAGGCCAGATATGATGCAGTCGAATGCATGGCACATCCCTCAGGGATTGATCAACGCCGTGAGCTTTATCCTTTTATCCTTTAGGAATCACTGTCATTAAATAACATCATGGTTACTAGTAAGTGCGTAAAACTTAGTAAAGCCATAGTACGGATTTCGGAAATCCAGAGAAAGGAAGTGTTGCCAACAAATCACCAATGATGTAGAAGCTGTGCTCTGGCATGCATGATGTTTTACTATTCACAAATACGGGTTATTAACGTATCCAAGATTTAGGTGGTTCTCTAATTAACACAGAATTTGAGCCCTGTATCTTAAAGCGACATATCTCAGCTCGGAGTAAATCTTTTTGGTCGAAATAAAACCCATTAAAATTTTGGCAATGCAAGGAGCGAGAAACGAATTTGAAGCGATAAAACCGTTGAGGGCAGCTTTGACTTCGGCCTGGTTTCTGATGCATTTCTCGCACAGTAAGTTGTCGAGATATTTGAAGAAGTAGTAGTTAGTGGGTGAGAAGTTTTGCGATTATCGTGTATGACGCAGAGCATCATAGCCCATCCCGTCCGCCTTTTGTAGCATCGCTAGTGAAGTGTGGCAGCACATTCCCATGGAGTAGCATTGGTCCCTTTTTGTTGACCAGTAAAGCGCAGCGCCACTAAGTTCCCGGTTAAGACGATCGTCGTCGATTGTAATAGAGGATCCGTTTCCCGCCGCAAGCCACAACACGGTCGAGAAACGAGTCGTTCTGGTTGAGGAAGAAGCTCCGACAGTGCCTCAAACGGCGATTTCTTCAATTGTCATTTAGCTCGTGTGAAACCCGTTTGTCGAGCTATTCAACTTTCATGCCTTTTCTCCACGTCCCGAAGCAGTCGAGATGTTTACACCGTGTTTTTGTGCAAGTTCTCGAGAGGTTGTGCTTGTATTTATCTCCACCAAAGCCTTTAATTCATCGTCGTTAATAGCTGGAGGAGGTCCGCGATATTCCTCATCTGCAAGACCAAATTCGCCATGGCGAAATTTCTCAAGGAAACGACGTTGCACTGTGCGCTCGTTAACACCTCCTTGTTTTCGAACCGCATTTGAGTTTCGAGCCGTTTGTGTTCACTACGTTAGAATCTGAGTTCAGTAGATTTCTTTCGAAATTGTTGCTTTTACACCTGAAACTCTAAAGGCATAAATGTTGTCAAAAATACAATTTATATTGTACTTCAGTTACACCGAGAAAAAAAAACTACAAATTGTTCATTATTTTCCGGACAACCCCGAACCCAATAACAAAGATGACAGCAATTCTCGGATGATTCTTGGGACTGCAAACGTGTTGAGTGTGGCGCAGTGGTCGGAGGCTCCCTGCAGCGTGCTAGGAAGTTACGACGTGAATTAGAGGGAATGATCTATTCCGAGACAAGTTTGATTGCAAATTCTCGACTGAGGAGGACTGAGAGGCTTGGTGAACGCCGGGAGCGATGGAACCAGTTGTTGAGCCTTGCTCATAGAGAATGGAATCACTGCCTATCGCATTGGGCCACCTGCCTTATACGTCGCAAATATCTTCCAAAAATAATTCATAGAAGTTCAATCGATCTGTTTAGTTAAGCGGAGGTTTTAATTGATAGCTAAACTGATCAGCAGCAAAGTTCTAGAGGTTGTGAGCACCACATCACTTAATAATACGCTAACAAACCAATCATCAACACCTTCATCATTAATATGCGAACCACGTTCTTCACACTCTTCGACGGTACACAGTATCACCTGTAGCCCTGTTGATCGTCGAGTGACTCGAATGGACGCCAATAAATCTTCCATTTTTCCCTGTCGCGTGCAAGAGTAATCGGTACATAGTAGAGATTTCTTATGCGTTTTAGCGTCTTCATTACTTTCTTATCCATTCTAAGGAATCTACCAATGAGAAATATTTCAAAGTCGACTTTGCGACACATTGACTAGTCATACCGACGTTAAAGAGAGTCGGTTTTGAAACACTATTCCTCTTTGTACTAGCTGACAATAACACCGACTGGTACAGAACGGATTGCCCGGAAGAAAACAAGTTCTTACCATCGGATAATCGCTACTACGCACCGTCAGTATCCGGTATAAAAGGGCATCCACTGAGTGAGTATGCCTCGATGAGATGGTTGCTGAGGAAGATTTGACTCGACAAGAAGGCGAAGATGCCATATCGAAACGAAAAACAAGCGTGGACTATCGACTCGGACCATCGGCTCTGATGAAGACGAAGACGTCGAGAGGCGAGCCGGATAAAGATTGTTTATCAAACTTGTGTAATCTTATCGAAGAAAGAATGCATGCCGATGAAAAAGTTCGGTTCGCTTTCGGCCGACGCGATTTATGAAATCATTTTCTGAGTAATAGTCGATTGTTCTTTCTTCTGCAGTCTTTCTTGTTATTCTTATCGCATAGAACAAAGGAGTATAAAAAGTGTTTTCGATTACTCCATGTCTGTTGTGAAATGTTGACACCAATTGTTTGAAGAAGATGTGCAGTGGAGATTCTTGGAAGGCAAGTAGAAAAATCGAAGATGCGCAGAAAACAAAGAACAAATTACAGCAAACTACATGAAACAGCAATTATGAAAAGTGAACGAAAAGGCGCCCACACAGATGTGCTCTTTTCCTAATGCAAATTCTTCTTGAAATATGGCTGCAAGATGCTGGCCTACCTAGGAGGCTCATAAAACTTTATCAAATTTTTGATGCGGTCCATTCCATAGCAAGTACTGTAGAACCCTCAGCTGCTCGTATGAATCACATATGATTCATTCTGAGCAAGCTCTGTGAGCTAGGTGTCGCGATCTCCGATCAAAATCAGTTGTGTCGCGGATGTATTATGGCTGGTTTTGCTATGTGTTCTAAAATATTTTCCTTGATAGCACCTGTTTTTTCCTCTTTCCGACCACTTTTGCAGCGACATGCTTAATCCATTCTTCCCAAACGATGATCACATCCTTCCATCTTATATCGTGGTAGAGGAAATCGCTGGCATTAATTAAACAACAGCTGCCCGCTTACCTGGTTGTTGAGCGCATGTGCAGCTGTCTATAATCTCGTTAGTATCGTTGGTCGTTGGGCGCTCCATCTATTCAGGCGGCTGAAATGTCACATACTGCTGTCGTTTAGATTACAACTTATAAACGCTGTGGATATGTGTTAAACTTTCACTGTTTATTTTTAACACCTACACTCATCGAATATCCGCATGAATAATCGGTACCCTGATTCAGTGAGGAGCGTGTACGAGTTTGTCATTTCCTACCTAAGAATCACAATGATTCGCGTCCAAAGTCCAGAGCAGTTGTTACTTGGTGCTTTGTCGGTCTCTGTAGGCCCATCTGGTCGAATCGAAATGAGTGAAGCAGCACATGAATGGAGAACGCCTGTCACCTTAGGGATTTATGACAACCCTGTGTAAGCTCGGCAATAAAGCGACCCAATATGCTCTTTCATGTATGTGCTTATATGCATGGGTAGTTATTTATTTCTACAGGTAATAAGGTAGTTGATAGATATGCCTGAAAAAACCGATGTCATAGAGATTTTTCCAAACGGGACCACTGAAGGTTGTTTCGATTTCAATAATGGGTCCAAGCAAAATTATGAGACGATCAGCATGGATATAGCAAGGTCTAGGAACGAGTGTGGCGCAGTATTCGGAGGCACCCTGCAGCATACACATGGGGTCGATCCCGCGTCCGCAGCCTACCAAGCCTTCCATTCACTAGCGTCGGCAAATTGGTACCAGACTTGTCTGGGAGGATAACAGCACTGGCTCGATACATCGACAGGCCACCGCGAATCATTGTGAAGGCCAGATATGATGCAGTCGAATGCATGGCACATCCCTCAGGGATTGATCAACGCCGTGAGCTTTATCCTTTTATCCTTTAGGAATCACTGTCATTAAATAACATCATGGTTACTAGTAAGTGCGTAAAACTTAGTAAAGCCATAGTACGGATTTCGGAAATCCAGAGAAAGGAAGTGTTGCCAACAAATCACCAATGATGTAGAAGCTGTGCTCTGGCATGCATGATGTTTTACTATTCACAAATACGGGTTATTAACGTATCCAAGATTTAGGTGGTTCTCTAATTAACACAGAATTTGAGCCCTGTATCTTAAAGCGACATATCTCAGCTCGGAGTAAATCTTTTTGGTCGAAATAAAACCCATTAAAATTTTGGCAATGCAAGGAGCGAGAAACGAATTTGAAGCGATAAAACCGTTGAGGGCAGCTTTGACTTCGGCCTGGTTTCTGATGCATTTCTCGCACAGTAAGTTGTCGAGATATTTGAAGAAGTAGTAGTTAGTGGGTGAGAAGTTTTGCGATTATCGTGTATGACGCAGAGCATCATAGCCCATCCCGTCCGCCTTTTGTAGCATCGCTAGTGAAGTGTGGCAGCACATTCCCATGGAGTACCATTGGTCCCTTTTTGTTGACCAGTAAAGCGCAGCGCCACTAAGTTCCCGGTTAAGACGATCGTCGTCGATTGTAATAGAGGATCCGTTTCCCGCCGCAAGCCACAACACGGTCGAGAAACGAGTCGTTCTGGTTGAGGAAGAAGCTCCGACAGTGCCTCAAACGGCGATTTCTTCAATTGTCATTTAGCTCGTGTGAAACCCGTTTGTCGAGCTATTCAACTTTCATGCCTTTTCTCCACGTCCCGAAGCAGTCGAGATGTTTACACCGTTTTTGTGCAAGCTCTCGAGAGGTTGTGCTTGTATTTATCTCCACCAAAGCCTTTAATTCATCGTCGTTAATAGCTGGAGGAGGTCCGCGATATTCCTCATCTGCAAGACCAAATTCGCCATGGCGAAATTTCTCAAGGAAACGACGTTGCACTGTGCGCTCGTTAACACCTCCTTGTTTTCGAACCGCATTTGAGTTTCGAGCCGTTTGTGTTCACTACGTTAGAATCTGAGTTCAGTAGATTTCTTTCGAAATTGTTGCTTTTACACCTGAAACTCTAAAGGCATAAATGTTGTCAAAAATACAATTTATATTGTACTTCAGTTACACCGAGAAAAAAAAACTACAAATTGTTCATTATTTTCCGGACAACCCCGAACCCAATAACAAAGATGACAGCAATTCTCGGATGATTCTTGGGACTGCAAACGTGTTGAGTGTGGCGCAGTGGTCGGAGGCTCCCTGCAGCATACTCGTGAAATCGATCCCGTGTTCATGACCCAACAAGCCTTCCATCTCTCAGAGATCGGAAAATTGGTACCAGACATGTCTGAGAGGATAGCAGCACTGGCTCGATAGGCGGTAGGCTACCATGAGTCATTGTAAAGACCAGATATGTGTTCAGTGACCTCCAAACGATGCTTAATGAAATCGAATGCATGGCGCATACCTCACGCATTGATCATCTCCGAAAACTTTGTCCTTTTTTGCATCCAGAAAAACAAAACTACTGATCGTTTATTGATTTCCGAGCAACCTCGAATAAAGCAACAAAGAATACATTATGTCTTCGCTGATTCTTGGAACTACAACTGTGTGCTCTATTCTTTAGAGTGGTTACAATAAGAACAGCAAGAAATGCTCTGCTAAAATAAACCATAAGAAAGCGAACAAGTGAGAATTTACTCATGGTGGTCAGTGTAGCTCTTCAGATGTGAAATGATTCGAAATCAATTCGCCATGAATGTCAACGAAACGCAATGATGTTATGAATTCGTCGCTTTCTCTCTTAGCAATCGCGAGGTTGTTAAACAGCATACGTTTACTTCCATGCAATAACACACATACAACACAATCGTAGCTGACGTTTCGGCAGAATCGCTTTCATCAGAGCCTGGAAGGTACACTAATACGCAACTTACTACGTCAAACACCTCAACAGGACAAACAGAAAGGTGAAAATCTGATCGATAATTACAAGATCTGCGGCTTCTCGAGAAAACCTACCGCTTTTTTCACCTGTCTTCCACTGAGGAAGAACAGCCACTTAGAGTCGCATATGGCTGACGACTGCAGCACCCCCATCAACCACCGATACGAAGGTAAGGAGCGAGATAACGCATGATCTCGGGGCATTCCTCCCTACTATTCATTGTAGGATTTTTGGCATTTATCCAAAAAGTCTCGAGGAGTTTGCGCGCTGGTGTTTTAGTATCTCGTGCGAGGATAGCGACTTTTATATCAAAATCGCCTCCGCTATGCTTTTGTATCCTATGCGTGCCTAGTGGCGTGCCTTGTCTTGCTTTTCGTTTGCCATCTAGGTGCTCTTTTAAGCGGATACATAAGGGTCTGCCCGTTTCGCCAATAAATTCGTTTTTGCAAGTACCACAAGAGATCAGGTATATCGTACTTGAACTCATGCAGTCACCGTCCCTGCCATAAGGGCAGATTGCGCAATTTTGTGTTCCACATAGACGGTCGTACGAGCGGTTAAGAACTAACTGACGACGAAGAGTATTTGGTGGTATTTCAATTATCTCTACCGATTCCTCTAGATGTGCCCTTCTTAAGCATCGCTTCATCGCTGTACTTATTTCATCGCTAAAGAAGGGCAAGATAAACGCGACTTTGTTTTGGCCAAACCGTTCCTTTTGGAGCGTCGCTTTCCCTCGAAGCTTATCTCGTGGGGTTACAATTTCGTAGCCATTGGAGAGGGCTATTTATCGAGCCAAGTTACGTGATTCCTCCTTTAGTTCCCTACTTGTGCACACAGAGGTGGCTGTTCGAAGCATGTTTCTCACAAGCGCCCTCTTTGTGTGTGAAGGGTGGGAAGAAAGGGAATGAACCAGGATGTTTTGTTACTTGGTTTTCTGTTCCACTTTGTCATATAACCGCTACTCGATAAGTTAATTTAAACGTTTAGAAACGGGAGCCAGTCGTCTTTCGGTTTCTCTCGGGTGAACTTCATGTACTCTGACTGCTCTTTCAATAATTCAAAACATCTTCCACTCTAGACATATACGCAATGGCAAGGCTGGGTGCCAGTCGCGGTCCCATTGCCAGCCCTCTTATTTGCGTGTAATATTTCCCAGACCATCTGAAGATCGAGCAGTTTAGGCACTTCTTTAAGAGAGACATAAGCTGCTGGGTGGACAAGCCATGCATTTTTATTTTTCCTTCATGTTCAAGAAGGAGTTCGAAGATGGCTTGCATTGCGGAGTCATTCGATACGTTGGTGTACAGCGCGGTAACGTCGAAACACTCCATCACGTACGCGTTATTGGGAGACGCGTCACGTAGACGTTCTAGGAACATTTGGGTGTTCGCGAAGTGGGCTGGAATGTGGTTAAGCAACTGGGTAAGTATTAGGCTTAAGAACGAGGTTATTCTTTCCGTTGGCCCGTCTACACAGCTGATGATGGGTCTAACCTTGAATGATGATGGATTGGTTGACGCAACATCATCAGAAGATATCAACTTATGTGTCTTAATAAGTAGGTATAAGACGGGACATGTTGGTTTATTGATCTTAAGGTGTGAACTAACCGATGATTTTAAACCTGCAGCCTTTGCCACGTTGACCCATTGCTCTAGCTTTCGGTATTGATGTTTGTATTCCTTTTCAGAGGATGGGCGATATAGGGTAGCATCGCTAAGATGTTCCTCCGTTATCTTAACATCCAACTGGCGAGGATTAACTACGAGCTCTCCCCCTTATCACTAACAGGCAATCTTATCGTTTTCGAGTTTATTAATTCTCTAATTTCTCGCAAGCCACTTTTGTTTTTTGTTTTTTTTTTGTTTTTTTTTGTGCGGCTGTGAGGTCAGAGATAAACCTTCTATGGCGATAGTGATTAAGGGTATTGAGAACGCCGTCCGAAACAAGCGGAATTTTATGTTAATTCCGTCGCTAGGTGGGCACGGAGTCGGGTGCTCTTTGTTCTCTTCACTACATCCTCGATGCTCTTGAAAGCTTCCGAAGCTTCTCGTTTCCTTCTGCTCAGCTCTGGAGCTAAGTCGTTCATCATATTGATTTCCCGACCTAAATAGACATAACTGGAGCATTCGAAGATATTCGTTCCGTTCAGCGTGAATGGCGCATACGAAAGCAATCCGTTCCTCATGAACATCGTTTTTGTGAGATTTAGTCGAAGACTAATCTTTCCACAGGCTCTATCAAAGTCGGCAAATATATGTTTCGCTTGGCTAATGTCTGGTGTTATAAGGACAATGTCATCAGCAAAGCCAAGGTGATGTATCTGCCGACCATCGATTTTCACTCCCATATTATTTCATTCCAATGTTGGCGTGACGTTCTGGAGGGTGGCGGTAAATAATTTTGGCGAGGTGATATCGTCTTGCCTAACTCCTCTTTTGACGTCGATGTTAATATCGTTCTAGAAATTTTGGTTGTGAATTTTTTGTATTGCTCACAAAGAATCTTTATGTACTGGGTAGGGACTCCTTGACTACCGAGGGCTTCCATTACTGCTTCTATCTCAATTGAATCATAGGCCTTCTCTAAGTCGATGAAAGTGAGTCGGAGCGGTCTTTTATACTCTCGCGATACTTCAATGAGCCTTGTTATCGTGTGGATGTGATCCATCGTACTAAATCCTTTTCGAAACCCTGCTTGCTCACATGACTGTCCTTCGCTCAGTGTTCTGTCAATCCTCTTTAGGACGACTCGAGTGCAAAGTTTGTAGACAACAGACGGCAAGCAGATTGGGCGATAGTTGCCGATATCGTGTAGGTCACCCTTCTTGAACAATAACACGGTCGTGCTAGTTTTCCACTGAGGACGGGCCTAGCATTCAGGCAGGTAACGTGTGAACAGCCGAACCTCTGTGTTTACGAGGACTGGCGGGAGGTTCCTCAGATGTTCTGGGCTTATCCTCCCCGGACCTGGTGCTGTTCGATTTTTCACTGATGGAATGGCATGTCGGATTACGCAAGTGAGAACCGGTGCTACAACATATCCATCCTCCTTTATTTCGTATGACGGGAGATTGACATGGCTATCGAAGAGATCTGAGTAGTATTCGTGAATGATTTTCTCCATTGCCTGTCTGTACGTCTTGCGAATGCTTTTTCCTGCCATTGCACCATCAACTATTACTGCTGCTCTTCTTTCTTTAAGATCTTCTTTTGTTGCCTGTCTGCATTGTTTCGCAAGCTCGGACGTAAGCTCGAGAGTTTCTTGAGACAGACGTCTCTTGGTGACCTTCGAACTCTCAGCCTTCATGGCGCTGACGTTAACATGTTCAATGGGCCGATCATATTCTTTGTAAATGTTATCGACAACGGTATCTTTCCAACAGCCTACTGATGAACTGAATAAGTCCCAGTTTGTGGTACTTCTGGGATTTCGACTTTTGAATTTATCGGATTTTTCTTCTTTCCGAGAGAAATAGGATCTAGCACGAAGGAGACGGTAGTCTGATCCCGTGTAGAATTTTGGGACTACAGCGACATCGGTTAGGCAAAGCCTTCTATTAACTATGATGTGGTCTATTTCGTTATTGTACTCTCCACTGGGAGACCCCCACGTTTAGCATTGAGGGTGGCGTTCCTGGAATTGCGGGTTACCATCGATGGTCCTGGTCGTTATGATAAACTTGGACAACGGCTCACCCTGTTTCTTCCATTCTAATCCATGGGTCACAATGTGACGTTCTTGAGACGTTCTTCTTGGTCCAATCTTGGCATTGAAATCTCCAATGATGACCTTGAAGAATGTATTGCCTTCTTTGTAGAATTTCTCCAAGGCCATATAGAACGCTTCGACTTCTTCTTCGTCATAGTTTGATGTCAGCGCGTAAACGACGAAGATTGTCAAAGCCGGTATTGATTCACATGTTTTTAATCGTAAACGTCCGATTCGGGTTGTAAGCTGCTCGAATGAATCGATGAGCCTAGTGCACGAGCATCGATACTATGTGTGTTTCATGGCACCTCCGACCACTGAGCCACGCGAGCGTGGTCTCTACTGTTAGGGAGAATTATGCAATTTCGCGATATGCGTGGATAAGTTATACATACCGTTGCGAACTAGTTGGCGTCTTAGAGTGCTCAATGGTATTTCAATTATTATTAGCAAATTTTCTATACCGACCCGTCTTAAGCAACGTCTTATAGCTGCACTTGTTTCATTTGAAATTAAGGGTGTTATAAACGGGACCTTGTTATCGCTAGAGTTGTTTATTTGGGCGCTTAGGTTTTCCTCTACACCTATCCCGAGGGGCTGCAGTTTCGTAGCCATTAGAAATGGCTATTTGCCGCATCAATTTGAGGGATTCCTCCTTATGCATGGCCTAGTTCACTAACTCACAATGAACAATACTGTTTTAGTCTTGCAGAAAGTCAATCGTAAAGCAGTAAATCTCCGCTTGGATTATGGCTCGAGGCTGCTTGTGTTGAGAACTGGAAATGCCACGGCTCGTATTTCCAGCCACTCTATGGGGGAAAAAAACTCCTGCTAGCACGAATAAAATCGAAAGCATGCTTATACTCTCATGATTTTTCTTCTAGATGGGCGATTAATGCAGTCGAATAAAGAGTAAAGTTTACTAAGAGCCATGATAGGTATATTTGAAGTTGAAGGTTGAAAAAGGGAAGCATAAGCTGACTCAAGTTACTTCGTAGTTTACGAATTGTTTCTTATTTTGAAAAACTGTTCTGTCCAAAAACCTTCCAAAGGTTTTGGAGGAAATAAAGATGACACAAGTGATTTTAGGGATAAAATTAATTGTGCCATAAACTACTACCACGATGAAAAATTCGGGGAACGGGTAGCGTCTAGTCAGTGGTGTTCGGCTTTTCAACGCAGTTCAGTCCGATATCTACCATGTGAGTGAATTCGCTGTGGAGTGTCGACGTCGTCACGATGACGGATGAGTTCGTCCGGACTCATGAAGGTTAGCCGTGGGGAAATCAATTCACCATGAGCTGCTGCTACTCCCCACCTGCTACGTGAGGTAGAGAGAGGGTGGTCGCCTTGCCAGCTACCTCCGACACTCGCATGCGCTATCCACGCTCCACGACCTGCATTAATCGGCCGCGTAGTTATTATTGCTCCCACCTGCATGCATGTGTGTCCTACCTCAGGTAGGTTAACTGAAGCAGGAGGGAGTATGTTGTCTTCAGACTGTACATTTGGACCTAAACTTGCGAAAATCTTCTGGAATCACCTTTCTCAAACATGGTTGTAGTGTCATTCCACATCGACAATCTATTCCATGGCACCGTGTGCGCGTAGACAAACATTTTTCGAAATTAGATTACTACTTGTACCGCTTATAGTTCGTTTACGATCGAACAGTTGAGAAGGCGGTGAAACGTCCTTTCTCGTTCCATTCGCGAGATAATTGACTTCGTTGAATTTATTGTACGCAAATTAAAATGTTGTGTCAGCTCTTTTATCTTCCTTTCGTTCCTTGACATCGCGTAGTGTAGGTCTCTATAGCTCATATTCGGCAGTTGTCCTCTAATTATCTGTCTTGCCTCGTCCACAACACCTGCAACGTTTTTCCTGGGAAGGACACGCTATGATGAAGAAATTTCATTACATACTTCTTCTTTACGAATTTGCTCCTGACCAATAATGCCTAGTATAGCCTCGTTAGCCATGGGCACTAGATCGAACCAAACACCTCGTGTGTATCGCAAGGCACCTCTAACCAGTATGCTATGCAGTCCTGATCAATTCGATTTAAAGAATTAGAATTTATGTCTCGGTGTGAGAAATAAAACTTAATGTACTTTGCTGTTAACGAGGATGGTGCTGAAATCGTTGACGAGCACTAGATCAAAAGCACCCATCACTCCAACCTAGCCCATGGATATCTCTGCATTTTAACGACCATGAAATGAGCCTGCACTTCACTGTAAAGGCGTTCCACTCAGCGTTCACCTTTTTTTACTTACTGCCTTGATGCCTCGATTCCGCATAATACAATCCCGTGAGAAGTTGTAGTAGGAAGCAAATAAAAACTTAACATTGTTATTTCAACTGTAACCTCAGCTTAAATGAGTTCAATGGAGATTTGGGCTACCCAGAGCAATCCCCTTTACGGGTGATTGCTGATGGAAATGGTGGATAGGAAACTAGCTGAGAGAAAGGCGAAACGAAGGACCCGCATGTTATGGTGGTGAACGCGTTAGCCCTCAGAAAGGGTAATAGCGCGTTCGTCCCCACCGCAGATACTCGCCGTGCGGAGTTTTGCAAATATCTTAGCATCATTGTGGTTGATTTAGCATAATACCCTGCCGGGAAAACTATAATAGGCAGTAAATAAAAAAATTAACATTACTGTCTATTATCATTTTTCACGGCAGGGTATGATGTGAAATACAACCATTATTATACTGATACATTTGCAAAACTAGGACTACAGGCCAGATGGAACCTCGATTGCCCTTTCTGGGGACTCATGTGTGACAAACGGCATCACTGAGCTTCTCGTTCCTTCTTTCTCTCAGCCAGTTTTCTACCTAACGCTACTATCAGTAATCAACCGTCAAAAAAGTTAGCATTGTGATCTTGACCACAACTTCAACGTAAAAGGCTTCAGTGCCGATTTGTGCTCTCCAGATTCATTTCGTTGATGGTTCATTGCAGATGGCAGCATTAAGTAGGAAACAGGCTGGGAGAAAGGCAGAATGGGGCGTCAGTGATATCGTGCGTAACACGTGAGCTCCCGGAAAGGGCAATCACTTTTCGATCTGGCCTGGGGTCCTAGTTTCGCAAATATCTCAGCATCATAGTGATTGTATTTCATTCAGTGTCTTCATAAGTGGATGCGAATGAAACTCTCCATGTCAATGAACAACATCGCATCGCAGTACTGTTCCGTCATCTGCTAAAAAATCATCTTAGTCATTAATTTTTTAAAAAATGTTCTTGGGAACTCTTTATAGATAAGGCAGTGGCGTTGCTGAGAAGCAGTTTTACGCTTTTAATAGCAAAGCGCTATATTGTGCGAGAATTCCATCGTAGAGCATTTCGTCACGGGATGCTGAAGTGAATTCGTTAGTTTACACTGGAAATTGAGCAACTGCATGACTTTTCTGGGCCAGCTTTTGCACAGCTGTGAGCTTTGTCGGAGTGTTCAAGAGATCCCCTTGACTAACTGTCATCGGCGTTCTTACGCTTGTGATGTTTACGAGCACTGATTCGCCAACTGTTATTATTCCGTAGAGTAGCCGTTCATCGCTGATGACAAGACGTTTTATCGATGCAAAATGAGCCTCTTATTGATGTTTGTTATACGATTTAATCTTAGGAATGACGCGTGTGTTAGCTAAACCCAATCTCTTTTCTCATTTGCTTCCTTCATCTACATGATCTCGATGAATAGAACTTTCACAGACCGTAAATAATCCATGGGCTTACGGGATCTAGCTACAGCAGCGATGACAATAAATGATTTTAGCGAAATGTTAGCTTCATATGGTGCTAGTGATACTGCTTCTACGAGTTTGAAAGTTAACTTGGAGTTCGTGACGCGACTGCACTAGCACTCGTCAAGGCAAGACTGTGCTATGTTTTGCACTCTCCGCTCTTGCGTTTGTAGTGTGAAAATCACAAATAGTCTCAAGCTTTTCCTTAAACCTATATCGTCAAATCCAAAGTAGAAATATCACGGAAAGAAGCTCTTAATCAAAAATTCGATATTTTCCTTGTGGACTGCTTTAAAAGCCAGATGTCTATTAGTGTCATATGTGGTTGTGTCTTACTCGTCAATCATATTACTATTTCCGGAAAAGTTTAAGCGCGATTTTTGCCGTATATGCTCTCTCCAATCTTGTATCTTAAACATAACATTCACTGAGAAAAAAAGTTAACACAAGTGAGTCAATTTGTCGTAGGAATTCTTAGGAGATGAATTCCTACGACAAATTGACACTTACGTTACTTGCCGGTTGAGCCATTGTAGTCCTCTAAGATCCCAAGGTCAGCCTGGCCGAGGTTTGCCGCCTCCTAAGAATTACTGGAAAAATTACTATCCGAATAGTCTACATCTTCATGGTGGTACTCGATGCTACCTCCAGTACCTTGGAAACCACGGATCTCTCTAATATGAGAGATCTCGAGCCGGTTAGTCGCGAGGCTACATGGTGCGTCCCAAGGTGGCGGATAGGGGGTTAATCGCGTCCCAAAAGCGAATTTGCTTCCCTGAGACACAGGTGGATCCAACGAATGGACTCCCTGTTTCTGCTGCGCCGATTTGGCACATACTTTCCGTATTTGCTAACCGTATTCATGCATGCGTGTGTGGGTGCGTTCCCGCTTTATTCGGATTGTATTCTAGGAGTCATTTCGGCCAAAAGCCTGCAATCAAGTGACAGGCACAGGAGGGGGCGCGTGTGGCGCGCAGTAGTTGGAGGCGCCACTGCGACGCGCGCGTGGAATGCGCCCATGGCCCACCAAGCCTTCCATCTCTCCGGGGTCGGCAACTTGGTACCAGACTTGTCTGGGAGAATAGCAGCACTGGCTCAATACATCGGCCGGCCACCGCGAGTCATTGTAAAGGCCAGATATGCATTCAATCACCTCCAACGATACCTAATGAAGTCAAATGCATCGCGCATCCATCAGGGATTGATCATCGCCGAGAGCTTTATCCTTTTTTTTATCCAACTGACAGGGAAATTTATAGGAGGCGGTTAGGAGTCGCCTCTAACAAATAAGCTCCACGGCCACACCGGGAGAACCTGGTAAGTTACCCGTGAGTATTACCAGCACCCACGTTCAGAGCCCAGCAAGCTATACGTGGGTATCAAATATGCTAAACACAGTAAGAAAAAACGGGCCTCATTTCCCTGACCCCGGAAGAGCCCCCAATTTTGCAGCGTTGGGTAGGACGAGTACAGAGAGGCTGCTAAAATCTCAGCGCCAATGGAAGCTGCCTGGATCAGGAAGAATTATGGTGACGATCTGTACCTACAGTGCACGTACACTTGCATCCGAGTCCTCTATAGAAGACTTGCTCATGCAGGCAAAAAGGAGAAGGCACGACGTCATCGGCCTGTCCAAGACGAGACGAGGCCACCCATTCAACGTCGTCTATGATACTGGAGAAGAACTGTTCCTCGGAACATGCGACAGTAGAGGAGTCGGCGGCGTCGGCGTTCCTGTCAGCACGAATTTGTCCATGAACATCGATTCATTCGAGCAGCTTACAACCCGAATCGGACGTTTACGATTAAAAACACGTGAATCAATACCGGCTTTGACAATATTCGTCGTTTACGCGCTGACATCAAACTATGACGAAGAAGAAGTCGAAGCGTTCTATATGGCCTTGGAGAAATTCTACAAAGAAGGCAATACATTCTTCAAGGTCATCATTGGAGATTTCAATGCCAAGATTGAACCAAGAAGAACGTATCAAGAACGTCACATTGTGACCCATGGATTAGAATGGAAGAAGCAGGGTGAGCCGTTGTCCAAGTTTATCATAACGACCAGGACCATCGATGGTAACCCGCAATTCCAGGAACTCCACCCTCAATGCTAAACGTGGGGGTCTCCCAGTGGAGAGTACAATAACGAAATAGACCACATCATAGTTAATAGAAGGCTTTGCCTAACCGATGTCGCTGTAGTCCCAAAATTCTACACAGGATCAGACTACTGTCTCCTTCGTGCTAGATCCTATTTCTCTCGGAAAGAAGAAAAATCCGATAAATTCAAAAGTCGAAATCCCAGAAGTACCACAAACTGGGAATTATTCAGTTCATCAGTAGGCTGTTGGGAAGATACCGTTGTCGATAACATTTACAAAGAATACGATTGGCTCATTCAACATCTTCACGTCAGCGCCATGAAAGCTGAGAGTTCGAAGGCCACCAAGAGACGTCTGTGTCAAGAAACTCTCGAGCTTAGGTCCGAACTTGCGAAACAATGCAGGCAGGCGATAAAAGAAGATCTTAGAGAAAGAAGAGCAGCAGTAATAGTCGAAGGTGCAATGGCAGGAAAAAGCATTCGCAAGACGTACAGACAAGCAATGGAGAAAATCATTCACGAATACTACTCAGATCTCTTCGATAGCCACGTCCACCTCCTGTCATATGAAATAAAGGAGGATGGATATGTTGTAACACCGGTTCTCACTTGCGTAATCCGACATGCCATTCCATCAGTGAAAAATCGAACAGCACCAGGTCTGGGGAGGATAAGACCAGAACATCTGAGGAACCTCCCGCCAGTCCTCGTAACACAGAGGTTCGGCTGTTCACACGCTACCTGTCTGAATGCAAGGTCCCTATTCAGTGGAAGACCAGCAAGATCGTGTTATTGTTTAAGAAGGGTGACCTACACGATATAGGCAACTATCGCCCAATCTGCTTGTTGTCTGTCGTCTACAAACTTTTCACTCCAATCATCCTAAACAGGATTAATAGAACACTGGACGAAGGACAGCCATGTGAGCAAGCAGGATTTCGAAAGGGGTTTAGTACGACGGACCACATTCACACGTTAACAAGGCTCATTGAAGTATCGCGAAAATATAAAAGACCGCTCCGTCTCATTTTCATCGACTTAGAGAAGGCCTTCGATTCAATTGATATAGAAGCAGTCATGGAAGCCCTCGGTAGTCAAGGAGTCCCTACGCAGTACATAAAGATTCATTGTGAGCTGTACAAAAATTTCACAGCCAAGATTTCACAATTCTAGAACGATATTAACATCGACGTCAAAAGAGGAGTTAGGCAAGACGATATCACCTCGCCAAAATTATTTACCGCCACCCTCCAGAACATCATGCCAACATTGGAATGGGATATGGGAGTGAAATTCGATGGTCGGCAGATACATCACTTTCGCTTTGCTGATTACATCGTCCTTATAACATCAAACATTAGCGAACCGGAACCTATGCTTGGGGACTTTGATAAAGCGTGTGGAAAGATTGGTCTTCGACTAAATCTCACGAAAAGGATGTTCATGAAGAAAGGATTGGTTTCGTTGCCCCATTCACGCTCAACGGAACGAATATCTCCGAATTCTCCAGTTATGTCTATCTAGGTCGGGAAATCAATATGATGAACGACTTAGCTCCAGAGCTGAGCAGAAGGAAACGAGAAGCTTCGGAAGCTTTCAAGAGCATCGAGGATGTAGTGAAGAGAACAAAGAACACCCGACTCCGTGCCCACCTTTTCGACTCAACGGTTCTTCCTGCCCTAATGTATGCGTCAGAAACCTGGTCGCTAGGTAAGCAGGACGAAAGATCACTCAGCGTTATTGAACGCGCAGTCGAAAGGACGATGCTAGGAGTATCCCGTTTCACAGAAGTAAGGGATGGGATCCGAAGCTCCGACCTGCGTCAACAATCAAAAATCGAAGATACCGTTTTTACTCCGAACAGTCGAAGATAAGGTGGGCCGGACACGTAATGCGTATGAATGATAACCGATGGACAAGAGCCGTTACTGACTGGATTCCTTGGGATGTCAAACACTCCGCAGGGAGATCACCGACCCGATCGTCAGAGTTTTCCACGAAGAGCCTAGAAGAAAAATATGATGCTCGACGAGTTCCTAGAGTGAGCAGAACCCACTGGGCTACTCTTGCGCGCGGCACGAAAAAATGGAAGACTTTCTGGCGTCCGCTCGAATCACTCGACGATCAACGGGATTACAGGTGATATAGGTGATCTAGGAATATTTTTTTTTATTTCTAAGCTAATATCAACAGTTATTTTCTGAGAATGTCGCATGGTCTCCGGAGCTTTTTGGAAGACCATTGTCCACCTCTCATCATGGGATTCCCCATGACTGACTTTCTATTAACCTCGGCATTGCTCATATAAGTCACTGTTTTCGTTTGAGTAGACATGAATTTGTTGACGACAAGATTTGTTCCCTACAATTCTAAGTGACGTTTCGGCGGTTCTGCCTCCTTGAGAATATAGAAAGGTCGAATTGACACTCAGTCGAGTCTAATCGGTTCTGAATATGACGAAGATGTCAAAACGTTAGTCGAATAAAATTTTTTTAAAAACATTCTCGTGTGTGTAAGTTTATCAATTAAAGAATGCAATCTACTCAGCCAAACTCACAACCTGAGTAGAGAAAAATTCGATACAATGTTTTCATGGAAGTTGTTCAAAAAATAATCGCAACTAAGAGCGCCTTATGTTCACAAGTGAGCTCTTGCCGTACCACAGGCTAATTTTTTCTGAACTGTGCTAGGCACATTCTTGATCCGTGTAAGAGTCTCTGCACCAGGTCTCCATTGAATAACTTGAAGACGTTCAAGCACTAAATCCTTAAAGTTTGGAACAATCTGAACATAACCATAGCGATGCTGAGATATTCGCGAAAGTTAAATCTTGGGTCAGATCGAACCGCAGCTTTCCTTTCCGGGGGCTCGCGCATTACACACGATGGTTTTGCGTTTCTCTCGGCTAGTTTCTACCTAACGCCGCCGTCAGCAATCACCCGTCGAAGGGATTGATTTAGGCAGCACAAATCGGTATTGAACTCAGTTAAGCCGAGGTTGCAGTCGAAATCACAACGTTGACATTTTAACTACTGATTACTATATTCTTTATGGCAGGGTATGATGTGAAATACAACCACAACGATACTGAGATGCTAGGCACCAAATGAAAGGTTAATTGATTTTGACAACACCCTTAGCTTAACTGGGTTAAATGCCGATTTGTGCTCCCCAGGTCAGTACCGCTGATGGGTGATTTCTAATGGCAGCGTCAGGTGGAAAACTAGCTGAGAGAAACGCAAAGAAAGGGCCGCCTTGGTGCAGTGTGTGGTGTGCGAGTCCCTGGAAAAGAAAATCGTGGTTCGATCTGGCCCGAGATCCAAGTTTTGCGAATTTCTCAACACCGTTATGGTTGTATTTCACGTCATACCTTGCTGTGAAAATTATAGTAGGCAGTAATAAAAAGTTAATTTGAACACATTTTTATTTGGAAGAAATCAACTGCATTCTTTTTTTCCACGAGAGCTGGCCCCTTTGAATTCTTTTTCTTCGTATCTGCAAGATGAGATGGAATGTTACTAGAGACGGATAATCGTCTCACGTTCACGACCAACCAATTAGGAATTCTGCAATATTCACGCTGGAGTTTACCTGATTTCAAATGTAGGAACACAATGCTAATTTTTTATTTTCTGCCTACTATAATTGTAGCAACAGATCGATCCCGTTGACGGATGATTGCTGACGGCACTGATCGATAGAACTAGCTGAGAGACAGCCGAAACGAAGGGCCCGCATGGTGTGGTGGTGAACGCGTTAGGACCGGAAGGTATAATAACGCGTCCGTTCCCCATCGCAGCCAACTGCGGTCCGTAGTTTTGCAAATATCTCAGCATCATTTTGGTTGTAGGAACACCGTAATACAACCTTACAAGCAGATAATCAATGCGCTTCTCCATCCCTTTGCCTCTTAGCATGTTTTTTTGTTTTTTATGAGTTTAGGCTCAACTTTTACGTGCCACTCAGGATATTCAGTCATCTCTAAATGTTATGCAACACCTCAAACCTTTAGCTTCTCACAAGTAGACAAATGGGGCGCCGGCAGCGCAGTGGCAGAGATGTTGTTCCATAATGCGAGGAAGGCCCCGACTCTACACCGCTCCCGCGCAACCATGCGTTCAACCCATGGATTCGAGGAATTGATACCGGAATTGTGTGGTGAGAGCTCCTCGCGATCCGCAAAGGACAACGACGATCTGTGACAAAAAATTGAGGGCGCCCAAGCATGGCTATCCGAGGATTCCAGTGAGAATCAGCTCGATCTGCGTTCGATGATATCCATAAATGGGTCCAAAATCACCAAACAACTGCCAGGTCGACACGCAATTCCGAGTGCCTTCGTCGCCGACGGTTGCGAAGAAATAAATGGAATCAAAAGGGTGCTTGGGACATGCACAATATTTAATGTCAGGTCATGCATAAAAATTGGAAAGAGAACACAAGATGGTGGGATACGAGGGATATACAGTTGTTACAATACAATTTTTCTTTCTGATGTATTAACCACTCTTACATGGCTAACCATCATACATCGTTCGAAGGCTTTCACTTTGACTTTGATTTCTATCAGTGCGATCTATCACGGCGTATGAAATTTTCCGGTTGGGTGACGCAGTGGAATCTGTCAGCAGAAGAAGCCCTGAAATTGAGGCAGGCGATGACAGCGGCGTTATCACGACACGATGACTGATATCATCGTGACGCATTCATGCTGACGTTCCACCATTTTTCCGCGTTTTCGCTGTCTCTAATTCTTTCATTTGTTTGTAGACCTCACTGAAAAGCGTTTTAGCGGTTACCGTCTGCACTGGTGAAATCGGATTTCGCTCGCTTTTTGTTTGATCGGTTGTAGTTGTCCAATGAACTACGGTAAGTTGTTCAGTCAAATACTCAGTGTGTCGTAGGCTTTCAGTTACTGCATGTGTGTGTATGTGTATATGTGTCGGTCTATGTGTATGTCCGTATATATGTATGTAAGTGGTTTGTGTGTCTGTGTGTGCATGTGGAATTGTATTGCTATTCGCTACACACGTACACCGTTGCTGGCCAACCGGTCTGAGCCGTAGTGTCGTGCTAAGGACGCGAACGCTTTGATCGTGATAAGCCGGCTAACGGTGTAGGGCGCACCTACCAAAAGGCTTATTGCTGCGAGAACTCTTCATTACGAGGTTATCAAGTGTTTCCTCGAAAACCGGTAAGTGGGTGTTCTGAACCAAGTTCAAAGTAAGTGCAGGAATCAATGGCACATGAATTGTGCCGTAATGTGGGACAAATGCAAAGCCTAATCAGGCAAAAGCGCATTGCTTTACACTTCATGACTCCAGCTATAAAAGGTTAAATTGCTATTAAATTTCGTTCCATAAAATTTCAACCTACAAAAGGGTTATTGTGGGAAAAAAAGCCACTACTCTCAAACGCGACTACTAAACGAAGCGAAATTTCGAACATTGGATTGGTTGCTAAGTGACCCAAGGAAATAAACGGGAAAAAACTGAGCTGTGGTCAAAAAAATTGTTATCAGCAAATGGAATATGCCTTAATGGTTCCACCTTTCCGAAGCAGATCCCCACCCATGGATAGCGAAGATGCAAGAAAAAAATCGAGTGGGAAATGTTCCGGGGCCACACTACTGGTAACGATTAGCCATACACGTATTCAGGTAGGTAATAATTTACGAACTTACTTGAAGAATGATCACAAGGACCACTTATCAGTAAAAACAAAGCGTATGGAAGTTCAAACCATGGCGCTGGCGCTTTCCTGAGCTGCTCATTTTTTCTAATGTGGTGCAAGACACAGCGGTGGGAATTTATCGCGTCAGAACCAATTGCAAAAACAAAAAGAAAAGAAAAAGAAGAATGAGGCACGTGTGACAAATGAGAGAGGTGGAGGGATGCAGTGCAGCGGGACGTCGTAGCCTAGTCGACGACTTATTTTTATCCACGTCATTTTAAATTTGAGCGCTTGAGGAATCACTTGGACCATAACCATCAATGATCACTTGTTAAACGGTTCATAACGAAAAACTGCAATTTCTGTCTATGCGCTCTGCCGGGCGAGGTTCTAGATGATGGGAGCAATCTTGCAATATGAGTGGCAAGTACGCTGAGTGGTGTCGAGTTTCGTCAGCAGACTTCGCGCCAGAAAAAACAGCCTTGATTCCGGCGCGTGTCCGTCCAGGACCGCCCATCCGCCTCGTGCTGGCGTTCTTCAGCACATTCGCGTCTTCCAGAAGCCGGTTGTCGTTCGTCGTCGGAACGGCTACGTTACCGCGACGTCACCGCCTTCAGACGGCTCGACTCGCATCGATCGATCAGTTGGAGACCTCGTCTCTCGCCCACTCATCGAGCGTGCCGCCATTTCTTCCTCTTCATTTCTCGACGGACATCGCCACTAATTTAAGAAAAAAACACCTCGAGATCAGTTTTTCGGTGAGAGGATTGATTGACCCCAGTGTTTTTGGTGGATTTTCTGGCATTTAGTACCATAATTCGATCAATTCTCCTGAGTTAGGAAGACCTCGTTTATTCGCGAATTTATCGGCTATCGTTCGGAGATGGATGTGATAGAGTGGTCGAACGTTGCAGAGTGGTCGGTCGATGTTCGTCGGATCGGAAGTGCGCACCTTCGGCCACTCCTTCCCTCTCACTTTCATTCTCAGCTATTAATTTCGTTGCTAGTTTGGGTCCGACGAGCATGGATTCATATCGCTGTTCTACCCATATTGTTTCATTCCTCGAGTTCTCTATTACTATTTCATATCCTTCTGTTTTGACGCATTAATTAATGAACTTGCTTTATTTACATTACTACTACTGCTATTGAGAAACAGGCGAAACGAAGGACCCGCAAGGTGTGATGGTGAACACGTTAGTCCCCGGAAAGGGTAGTAGCAGCGAGTTCGATCCCCACCGTAGACACCTGCGTTCCGGAGTTTTGCAAATATCTCAGCATTATTGTGGTTGTGTCCACTGTTGCTATTGTTCTAGTATTTACTACTTCGGTATTAGCTCTTTCCTATTTTATTTTCTTATCTATCACTTTGTTTTACTTCACTTTTCTTATCTATATTTTTTCCTTTTTTTAAACTCATGGTTTTCAGTGACAATGTGATTTGATACCATTTATACGAAATCAGCATTTCTGCTTTCGAACTCATTTTTCGCTGAACAAATTTGCTGTTGGTAGCTGGTGATGATGGTACGTGATGAATTCGTTTGGACGAAGGTGACTTTCCCCTTTGCGCCATAGCCGGCCGTTGTGTTGCGAACCGACGTCGCCCACAGTGGCGGCCAGCCAGAACGCGGGCGATGGAGCCGACGTAGGACCGACATGATGTAGGGTGGGAGAACATGTGTCCGATGGACGACGTCTGCCTGACTCAACAGCCACGCATCCAAGGCGTCAGTTTTCCCTGTAGAGCTACGGAGCATATCGTTCAGCACTCCAGTTCATCACGTCTCACGTCAAAACTTCATCTCACATTTGAATGCCACGAAGATGTAGCTTGATATTCGTGGAAAGCTGTAAGAATTTTCGTGGAATTGCGGCGAGAAATGGCTGTTTTTGGAAGATATTACGACAGTAATCCAGGAAAAGGCATAGAATTTCGGAGAGTGAATGATCGGGAAACATTTTTCCTTTCTGCAAAGGGGTTCTTTTAAGTTTCTGATTGTTAAGTCTGCCAGCCTCAGAGAAGTGAACAAATTTTTTTTCCGATTTAGATGTGCTTGTCGTTTAGTGGTATATGCAATATTTCCATTTTTCGTTTAGTACTCTTTTCAACGGATGCGTGCGGCGCAATGGTCGGAGGCGACCTGCAGCACACTCGTGGGATCGATTCCCGCACTCATGGTTCACCGAGCCTTCCATCCATCCGAGGTCCGCAAATTGGTACCAGAGTTCTCTGGGAGGATATCAGCACTGGCTCGATGCATCGTTAGGTCACCGCGAGTCATTGTAATGGCTAGATATGCACTCAATCACTTCCAGCGATGCTTAATGAAGAATGCATGACGAATCCCTCAGGCATTGATCAACGCTGAGAGCTTTATCCTTTATTTTTCTTTTTTTAGTGCTCTTTTCACTTTTTCTTCGGAAATCGGAAAAAAAATTTTGTATGACTATGTTTTGTTACAGCGGACTTTTTAAAAATTCCCAGGATCGACTTTCCATTCCGTTCAACATAAGTAGAAAAAAACGATAAAGCTGTCGGCGTTGATCAACTCATGAGGGATGCGCCATGCATTCGACTTCATAAAGTATCGTTTGGAGGTGATTGAATGCATCTCTGGTCTTTACGATGACTCGCGGTGGCCTACCGATGCATCGAGCCAGTGCCGCTGTCCTCCCAGACAAGTCTGGTACCAATTCGCGGATCCCGGAGGGATGGAAGGCTTGGTGAACTATGGGTGCGGGGATCGATCCATGAGTACGTTGCAGGTCGCCTTCGATCACTGCGCCATACGCGCCCTATAACTCGACATAATTCAATAATTTAATGTTTTCGCTCTTACCATAAATGTGGTCGATAATGTAATTTTTTTATTTTTTATCACTTTATGGGACCTGACTTTTTTAGTTAATGAAATTTTCATTAATAGTTGCCTAGAGGCAGTGGGCAATGTGAAAACAAAGCTGTCAGCTTTGCAAGTAGGTGACGACGAGAACATTTTTCTTCTCCAGTATCACCTCCAAGAATTTTACTTCTTTGACTTAGAACTTGTTCAGAACAGTGTAGAGTTGTGTTTTTACTGTTTTGGTGCATATCTGCTTTGAAATGGAAATTTTCGGTCGATTTTTTTCTTTCGAATGAAGACCTGGTCCTGTATAAGGCTGTTCGTATATTCTTATTGAGTGGTGAATACGAATTTCGGCCTATGAATGCTGTAGACACATAGATGTGAAGTACATTGTAACCATTCAAGCCCTACCGTAATCATCCTCGCACTCGGGTTATTTTCTGTCACGGCTCCGACCAAGCTACATATTTAATCACAACTTTTTTCGTATGCTCTAATTTTACTGACGTGTTTGCTGAAAGCACAGCGAATTGAGATTCTGCTAGTTAGCCGGCCAATGTTTTGAACTGATAAGAGTGATGACAACCTGCTTCCATTTTTGAATGTTTTTCTTATTTACCAAGTCTAACTCTTCTCAAGTCTGATTACCGTAATATTTTTTGCTCAAGATATTTACGCTCTCTTTCGATAAGATTTTGCCAAACTTGGATACGTGGATATTTGGACGGCCCATCCTCGTTGGCTGTGCGTGCCGTAGCATAACTTCCATTTTTTCGGAGCCACTGTGGTTCTCTGGCACGCCGAGGATAGCCTGGCCAAAGTCTGCGCCACTACAGACAATCGCAGCCCTTGTGGATCAGAGGGGAATTTGCCACCATGCGATTATTTTGATACCAGGTTTATGATATTCCATCCAACTTCTGGTGAGAAATGACTACTATCACGAAGAAAATTGCTAATGTTAGGTGAGGAGTTATCAATGGACATTTACGAAATTGGTGAAGTTTTCAACAAATAGTTCGCCTCACTGAGTGGAGCAGTCACTAATCGGAGCGAGTCGTGTCTGGTCATCATACAAAATACACTTTCAGTGCCACTTCCAAGTTCCAGACGAGCGCTTCTGAGAAGAGAAAGCTACCGTTACTCTCACATTCCATCCTCTTCCTAGTAAAGTTCGAGATATTTTTATAAACTATGAAATATTAGTATTTGCAGTGACCTGCGAATATTAGCTGTGGATGAAGCCATGGTTTCATTCTTTCCAGGTTGTTTAAGGCTGTCTCATTCTGCCTTATCGTTTTCTATATCGTTCGCTTCCCGTCCTTCGCTATTATAATATGAAGTGTTCTAACCTCGGTCTACTGTTGCGGAAATCATTTCTGTGCGAGCATTTTTGTTACTTTTTGTAAAACTTAGGGTGAATGTGGTCTAGTGGTTGGAGGTGCCCTGCAATGCACATGAGATCAATCCCCGCGCCGCAGGCTCACGAAGCCTCCCATCCCTCAGGAGTCGGCAAAATTGGGTAACACTTGTCAGGGAGAGTAGCAGTACTGACTCGATACATCGGTAGGCCACTGCGAGTCATTGTAAAAGCCAGACAGATATGCATTCATTCTCCTCCAACGATGCTTAATGAAGTGGAATGTATAGCACATCCCTCAAGGATTGATCAACGCCGAGAGCTTTATCCTTTTATCCTTTCGTAAAATTCGTAATACAGCTTGCACATTCAACAACAACTTCACACGAAATTCCTCTCGATTATCGCTTCGACTCTATTTGGTTCTCAAAAGTAGAAAGAAGAATACCTTGAAAAAGGTTAAGCTTAGTCAATTGTTGTTCCTAATTCTTACTGAAAACAACAGCTAGAAGAACGAGACAAAACGCGCTGTTCCCGCTGTGACGTCTAACAATTGTCGGGTGACTCATAAGGAGGCCAGAAGATGGTGCAAATGTCAAATTCCTCCAAAGGTTTTGACCCGAAGACTCGATCGTATGCCTTATTGAAACCTAAAATTCTCTCCTTCGTTTTCATTCAAATGTGGAATTTGGATGAGTTTTCGAAATCTGCCCTGTTATCAAAAACTGAGAACATTGCATTCAGTCACGTAGTTGTCTTATGTAAGGACATGCCATGGATTTCGTTTATTTACGCTTATTCTTTATAGCTATGGCATACCTGCGGCTGAGCTATTTATCTTTTCGTTTGCTTGCTTTGTTTACCTTTCTCTTCTTGACTACCGGAACCGGATCAAGCACACGTACGCAATCCACCACAGCGACAGCCATCCGTCTCACAGCACAGAAGTCTCTGACTTCTAAGATTTTCTCTGCATCACCGTCTTCTTCCTTTCTTCTTCATTTTTACCGTTGATTTAACAGATTTATCACTGTTTTCATCTACTCACCTGATTTAGCCAATTTTCGCTCAGACGTTATTATGTAAGATCAACTAACGTGAAATCAATATTTTTGTTTCACGTCTTTGTCTCTGTGCTGACAGCAGTTGCTTGAAGTTCTTGAAGAAGGTTGTTTTCTCCTCAACCCTTCACCCATCTCACTTCTTGACAAGATATGTCATTCATCATTCGTTACGAGTTTACAAATAGGTAAAGTCGCCATGTCATATGTTGTCCCATATCGAGCAGGAGGCACCAGGAGGGTGTACGTTCGGCGCTTGGCTGTTGCGATTCGCATCTGCCCGTTGAGTTCCACTTTCTCAGTAAATACTAAGGGACTCGATTTCTTGGAAGCCCGTACTGTTGAGATTTTTTTAAAGAGAATATATGCTTAGGTAACTATTGAAGTAATTTTCCTTTCTTTTTCTCGAACCAAGATAGACACTGTCTTATCTGAGCACTCAGCTTAGAACCGAATTTTGATCCTAGTTGCTTTCAAGGTAAAATTCCCCTAATAGAGAACTGATTTCACCAAAAATTTCGTTCTATCTGGAAGTTCATTGTTTCTTTTCAATGCAAATTATATTTCCTTTGTTTCTGACTTTGATGTGGTAGGATGGCGAATTTCTGACGAAATTATTCATCAGAAAAACCTTTTTCGCTTTGAAAGGGTTTCTTAGCCCTTATTTTAGCCGCTGTTTGGAACCGAAATCATCCATCTGGGGTTATCATCGCCAAACGCTTTATCCTTTATCCTTTTACAAATTGCTCTGAACTTTAAATTCGTCGAAGAATGTATTGCATTTTGATTTTCCTAGTTAAGTATCACTTCGATTTTTACGAGTAGTTTAATAGACTATCGATTATTATACTAGTTTTCTCTCTCTTTAGTCGAAGTCATTTTTAGACTTGGACCTTTTGTTTGAATAAGAATGAAGTGGTTTTCGAGGATTTTCTGGCCCTCCTGGCGAAGATTCGATATCTGCTGAGCGTTATTGATTCTGGATCGTTTTGTGATCGTCTTTCTGATTATAATTACGCTGCTGTAAGAGACCGGTTGCATTAACGCGCATGTGGTGGCATCGGATTGTAGACGAATTGTTGACATGCCAAATGCCAAAAAACTCTCGGCTTCGTCGTGGGATTGCTGGGAGCTGCTACCTTAACACCCACTGACCACTCGTTACTTTGTTCAACTATTCTTCATCTAAGCGTTCCGCTTTCTGAAAGATTCACTTCTAATCTGATTTTCACTATGTCTATATTAAATGAAATCTGTCGGCACACCCATGCTTTTGTTCACGAGTTCCCGACTCTTCCAGGATGAGAGAGTGAGAGGGTTGTCTCCGTTGTGGAGGATGGTGGGAGGAACTACGAGGCCGTTGTAAAGCCGAGCAGCACTGATCGCCAAACATTCGACGCAATTCTGATCTGTTTCGATTTTCTCGCGGTTGAATTGATTCACCATCCCTCTCGTACATCAATGATGTTTCTCGTCTGTACTAAGAATCGAGATTGTGAGTGTCTTCAGTATTCTCTAACATTGCTCTCATTCGGGTCGCGCCATCCAAGTATCCAACTAGGTGTTCCTATTCTCTTCACTTTTTATTCACTGCCTTTTACAAGTTTTCACGGCAGGGCATTATTTGTGAGACGACCACAATGATGCTGACATACTTGCAGAGTTCACCACCACACCATGCGAGTCATTCGTTTCGCCTGTTTTATTCTGATTCTGTTTTGCTAGTGACTCAAAAAGCCCTGTTGAAGTTCTGCAGTTATCTCTACATAATAGTACTTTTTACATCTTCACCTGTTCAGAAAAGCGAGGAAGTCATTGTCGATTAAGTGAAACATGGGGTTTTTGAGTGAATGTTCTGTGTAGTCCTAGAACCCTCTACTACTTCGCTCGCTTTTCGGTAAGCTATTGCCAACGATTCGTCAATGATTTTTATCCTTAGTATTGACCGTCTTTTCAAGAATAGTTGGAAGCATTGGTGTTCCATGAGCGAATGCATCACTTGAAAACTTGTTCGATCAAAGGAGATCTTTAAGTTCAAGAGGGTTCTTTTAGCAGCGAGAAACGTTTTTTCAACTCGTTCAGCTGAGCGTTTCCTCGCTCAGTTGTCGAACTACTTCCATTTGACTCATATCAGGTTTTGTGTAACCAATATCTTCTCGCTAATGGAGTCTCATCTGAGTGGCTTGCTTTTGCACCCTAACTAATAAACATCTTGAGACCGAATTTTCAACTATTCGTAGTCGTCCTCGGTTTGTGTAATATTTGCTTCTCCGACATCTCGAGTTTCTTGATGACTTTTTCGATCAAAGTGAAGACCGCCACGGATCCACTGACTGAATCAATCTAGTTTTCTGGACGCTCAAACAGCAAAAGTGGTAACAGTGGACAGACGTGTTGTGTAAAGTTTGAAACTACTACCGACCTGAATTCACAATGAATCACGAATGCATCACCAATGCATTGTGGGATCTACACTGCTTCACTTCATCGAGTCACGAAATTCGAATCAGTCGCTGTTCGCATTCATGAATAAAATAAAACAGAATGTTACTTTTTAAATGTCTTTCGTAACACCAGGTTTAAATAACCCTTAGAAAAAGATGCTGTTCATTTTTACAGCTGATCTTCTCGCCCTCGCGTCCCTTCGATTTCAGTTGGTTTTTTGAAGCGATAACTGATTCGCACCTCTCTCTCGACCACTTAGTATGACGGTATTGGTTTGCCTGTTAGCTTACTATCACTTTGTCAGTAGATTTCTGGTTCAGAGGGCTGGAGTGCTTCATTTGGAAGAAATTTATGCTGTCAGGAGCCAGTGTGGCTGCTAGTGCCCCAGCAAAATTGAGATCTTCTTTCCGATCTCTCTGGAAACTTTTGAAAGACTCTCTGGTGATCTTAATTTGTTGCTTAGCATAAAAGGCGTGGCATAGTTTAAGTTGTTTTTGACAAAAAGTTCACCGAAGTGCGTTTTCTTAGCGGTCACACTAGTGTGGCTTGCCGCTGTGATTGCGGTGACGTGCTCTTTCAGAGAATTCACCTCCCAGTGCCTCGGATGGACCTCGGACCGCACCTCGCAGGCCTGGCCTCGACCCGACATTTCAGTTTCCATCTGCTCCATCATTTTCGATTCATCTTTTGTTTGGGAATTCCTGAATGTACATGACTTTTGCGAATGTTGACGTAGACGAGAATTGCCGAGCCCGAGCAGGCCGACCGATTTGTCACTGGCGGGAGTCCCAGTCGTGCCATTTCTGTGACAAACACTTGTTCTCCAAATATTTATTTCGTTTGATTATTTATGAATGCAATCTTATCACGTATTTTACCAAAAATCGGCCGTGATGAACTTCCTTTGCTAATGGTAATTCATAAATCTTGCAACGAGACTGTTTTTGTTTGGATCTAATCTATGGTGTCCCATCTATCCACACTGTAATTTCAAGGTATCGATGACCAATAAAATGATGTTGGATATTTCAGTGAATATCTTTCATCAAAAACAAAAAAAAATTGAAAAAAAACCTTGTTCATCCTATAATATCATTTTCCTTTCTTTTCCTTTCTTCTAGATTTCCTTTATGTTTGCTTCATCCTAATCTTACAAATTTCTCAGAGTTATCACAATTATTGTTATTTCTTCTCCTTCGCTTTTTATGTTTTTGTCAACCATTATTAGCTGAGAGACAGGCGACATTGTGATTTTAGCCTTTATTTTTAATCCCGTTGCCCTTTTATCATAGCCATTTCTCTTTGATTCTGCAATCGAATTAGTTCCTTTCCTAGAGGTTTCCCAAGTTTTCATCTGGTCGAAGCCGATCTAATTAATCTTTCATTCTGATTATCGCAGATTCTTTCTTCTTGGTGATGAGTATTCCTGGATAGGTAGCAAATTTCTGCGTTTGATGAGAATACAATTATTTTACTGGTTTTCTTTCGACAGATAGTAACTGGTTCTTCTCACTTTCCTCGTTTTTAGTAGTGAAACCATTAGGGGTTTCAAGGTACGCTGTTTTGGGTACTCGATTGATCTGTCTTGAAGAGTCTTGCGAAGCTTAGCACATAGGAGAAGTGATTGAGCGATTTCGAACTTTCTCACCCGAGACACCCATGTCAGGTCATTCCTAGGTCTCCATCACAGTTTCTTCGCGTAGCCGTTGGATCCGTAGAGATTTGCCACATTCGGACTAGCGTTTGCAGTGGTGATTCCTGGTATCCGTTTATTGTCAGCTCGAGTTTCTGGGGGAAACGTCGAACCTACCACCTTGGGTGATAAGCCGAGAAAACTAGACTCTCTACTTCATTTACGCGTCGACATCCGGAAATACGAGATACCCGGTCACCACGCTGAAGCGATAAATTGCTAAGGTGGATAACTGCGAGGTCCATTTAGGAACTTGGTTAACCTTTATTGAATATCTTTGTCATTGTATTAGATGCTAGCACTTTCACATTTTCCGAAAGTTTACTAGGAGTGGACGATCGATTTTTTTGCTCGTGTATTTCCCAACACTAATTGCCGTAAAGAGTTTCGGAGTTCGAGTAGTGAGCTGGATGTAAGAGAGAATTACCGTTGTGCTGGTCGTTTCTGATTTAATCGCCTCGCTTATGCTCGATTTCTTTATTATTATTGTTCGTAAAAGTGGGAGCTCTGTGGATGTTTTTTAAATTTGTTTAACTTGATGATGAACGCAGACTTTGGCCAGGCCGTCTTCGAGATTCCAGGGAACCACAGTAGCTTAATCAGCCAATCTCCGAAAAATAGTGATTATGCTGGGGCTCACACAACTAGTGATGACGGGTCGTTCAAGTATCAACTAAGTTAACTTGGTGATTTTGATTGAAAGCTGGTTTAAGGAGAAGCCACCAAGTCAGAAATTCAGGGCTTATTTCTCCCCAAGTGCAACTGTGTTAGATCTATCGCAGTTGTAGTGAGCCATTGTAAGAAAACGGATGAGGTTCAGCAATGTGCTCCGCATTGCAATATCGTCATCATTTTCATGTTTTCACGTTTTTCTCATTAAGAGACCATCATGACTGGGATAAGGAGCATTGAACATTTGCACTATTTGTGGTACAACCACATCCTCTACGCCTTCGTTATGGGTTGATATTTGTTGGATTTGTTGTCAAATAATAAAATATGGGCTTAATCATATGTCCATCTAGCACTCTATATAGCTGCCCAGATCGTCCATATTTTATTCATCTGTCGCTTTTCATTTTCCTAAAGGTACTGGTCCAGTAGCCCGGATTTGACATCTAACTACCCCACCCAGATGTTTCTCTTGGTTGTGAAGTAGTCACGACGTGGCCCGAAGGACAGTCGCGGTTGTTATTGGATCAAGATGGCTCCGGCAACAATGCCCAAGCGGCCGGCAGTAGCTGTTTTCTAATAGTCGGCCGAATTGATGCCGCTCCTGAGTGATTTTGTGTATCTTTTTTTCAATGGCTGGAACACATGCTTCATTTATTCCAGTGAACTACGTTCGACCGACTTCAGTACAGCTGTAATATTGTGAAGAAGGAATTTCTCAAGGATGGCCAACTTTGAGGGTGTATAGGTATCGTATGAATCATGAAAACTGTTAAACGGTAGCTTGACTAGAAATTGAACAAAATGTTGGTTTTTGAAAAGAAGAATAGGTCACGTCAAGACCTTCTTATAAAAAGGAAGGATAAAGCTGTCAGCGTTGATTAATCCCTGAGGGATATGCCATGCATTCGACTTCATTAAGATTCGTTTGGAGGTGATTGAATGCATATCTGGCCTTTACAATGGCTCTCGGTGGCCTACTGACGCATTGAACCAGTGCTGCTATCCTCCCAGACAAATTTGGTACAGCTGGCCAACTGTCTGACCCCGGAAGGATGGAAGGCTTGATGGCCCATGGGCGCGGGGATCGATTCCACGTGTTTGTTGCAGGGAGCCTCCGACCACTGCGCTACACGCCCTCGAGACCTTCTTATCGTGATTTTAAATTTAAGGACGATTTTGAAGGAAGTAATGCGGTTAAACACCTTTTCTGCATTGTTTATAAAGTACTACTTTAAATTTAACGTGTTTTTTAGTACCAATGGGAAAGTTCTTTTTTAGTACTATGTACTATTGAGAAAGTTCATCTGAAATTTCGACCTACTTCGATTTTAATGGGTCCATTGGGACGATTTCGGATTGAAAAACACCGACTGACTCGATCTCCTTGAGCGGGTTTAGTCAACGACATTCCCGCTAATGATCATATACTCAACATGATTGGTTCGCAACAAACTGGATATTCGGATAGGAAGAAAGGTTAGCCTGCTGGGAACTGCCCGCCGAGTTAAAGTTATAAAACGCTATAAAACAAAAGAACACTTTATATCGTTCAACATCTATCCTTCACTGAAATTTTTGGGCTATAAAGCCAGGAAACATTTCTCCGAGTTTGCTAGATTATCCGTTTCATGTTTATCAACGGATCGATTTTTAACCTCTCCAAGAATTCTTTGAATCTTCACGACTTAAGTTGGCTCTAGCAGAATTGCCGTTTCATTCGTATCCTGGTGGTTAGGCAGGCTTTTTTTTTAATTTTGAAGTCTTGGATCGCTGTTCCAGAGCATTTCAAATTCGACGGTGGAGGTTGCTTATGGTCATGGGAGGTTCGTTACCATCCCAGTGGAAATCTTTTCATGACAACGATGTTACGAGACGTAGTTTGACATTTTGCTGAAATTTTGGATAGAAATGTGGAAGTGAAATGTCGAACTGACTTGAAATCTTTCTGCGTTTCTAGGTTGCAATTCTGGGTACACCGTGGCCATCATGGAGCTTTAAACCATAGAATGGGAAGGAATGAATTCGTATATCTCAACGTAGAATCCATCGAATAGGCTGGTAATCCAGCATTTTTGTGGACCATGTGAATTTTCTAGCGTGGGTCGAGGTTACCAACTTGTAAAAGACCATGGTAATGTACGGATGACTTACTCATAGATACTATGATCGCATTCCTATTCATCCCATCGTTTATATGCGGTTAATTCGGATTCACCTTCATATTCAATATCCTTTAAAGTTGTAGTGAAGTGTCATTTCGTAAGAGGAATGGAATGTCAGAGCAGAATATTTTGCCCAGTACTTTAAGACCCTTTGGCTCTATAATAAATATTATGAATATTTTTGCTTAATAAGACTATAATGTTATTTTACGTGCTCCTTGAATGACACTGGCCCTTGCTGCCACTCAAAGCATCTCGTGTAACTTGCAATCCTTCAGCGAACGTTGTCTTCATTCCTGTTTCTCGTACGCTAGCCGATGGTTCTTCCTCCTAGTTTTATTCTCATTAACAATACCACTTTGCAGCGACAAAACCACATTTCTTTTCAAAGTTGAACTGGTCGTTCGAGCAGTTTTACACATCTTTTAGGTGCATGGTGAGTTTATTTTACTGCCACTGGAGCTTGTCTTTACTGGGCGGGGTGGCGCTCAGGTTTGTAAAGTTTTACCAGGCCGTAAAATCTTAGAACTCTTGCATTTTATGTGCTTCTATTGTTGCTTGATGTTTACGACTTCAGTTAGCATTTTCATAAATCCTATCAGAGCTCTCACAAGTGCGTTCGAAGTGAACGTTTCTAAGCCGGGAAATTGTACGATAGTATAAAGAAATTAGTCCACTCATTGTGTTTATAGTTTCTTTTTTAACTGGTTAATTGTGAAATATGATATATGATTGGCCTAGAAAAGATAGGTAAATGGAGAATAATCAATGATGAGTAATGAAAAGTGAAATGTGTAGAGCGAAATGTGCGATGAGCTTCTTACTGCCTCTTGCGTTAATCATGTATTCGTTCATCGATTCGACCAGTGAGTCAGTCGTTCCATGCATGGTGGTTCTTTTCGCCTTCGAAGCATTGCTGCTCGTGCCTCATACTAGTGGTCCGATTCTTCCTTTCGACTCACTCTTCTCTCTTTCCAGGCTTTCGCTACGGTCGGTGGCGGTGCGACGTCACTCGCGATGGCTGAGTCCACTACCTACAGCTGCCGGGTGCAGTACGTCGACGACAGCGACCCATTCGCTTCGACGTCGAACGCGTTCCTCGAGCCGATGCGGCCAGTGACGTTCGCCTTCAGAATCCACGAAACCATCGCCGACCAGTTGCCTGAGGTCATTCGTACCCTCAGAGCGCCGCATAAGGTTCGTTGATCATTAATTTGCTCTTGCTCTTACAAAATAGACGCTTGTGATATTATCCTAGACTAAAGGTGGAACCACGGATAATGAAATTCCTCAGCCAAATGCCACTTACGAATGAATGTGGGGCACACATCCTTTGTAGAGTTCATGCCATTTCAATACAGAGGACCTAGAACTGTGACAATTTAGCAAATTTTTCGTTGCGATCTTCTTTGTAAGCGGTTGCTTAACAAGATCTAAAATAGCCTAAACTTCGACGAGAAGGAAATTCTTCAAATTTTTGCTCAATCTCGATGACAATAGTGTTTCACTGTCTATCCCTAAATCATTCTCATATTTTGGACGTTCTGCGTGCTTTTACCTTTTACGATAAACTTTCGAACTGGAGACAAATAGTAAAGCAAATCTTTTCACCATTCGCCTTCTTCATCCTAAGTTTTCGAATCGGTCTAATGAGAATGAAGCGCAATGAGTTTCGGTACGCATAACTGTTATGCTGTCAATGACTGGGTAAAGTGCGAGCTACTTCAAGCCGTATGATCCGCATTAACGTCGCTATTGAAACAGTAGTTTTTGGTAGCAGTCAAAGTCATTTCCGTTCACAGTAATGAGTTTATGAGCCATTTGTGCTTCCTATTCATGACACATCCATCTGTCGTGACACAAAACTACGTGCGATAGGCGAGTCGAGGATAAATGGAAAATAAATACTGGCTTCCTTGACGGTAATGGCCACTTAGGAAGCAGAGATTTATAGTGGTTTTGAAGAATCTCCATCCGACTTGAATAGCATTCGCAGAATAGCGTTCGAAAGTCAACCTCAGAGCGTGGAAATCAGTTGAAAAGCAGTACATCAACGTTTTGTTTCTACCGTAGCATTCATTTTTGCGGCCGAGTAAAGAACGCGTCGCTCCTGCGATCGAATATCTGAGTCGCCTTGTGAAAACCGATCGTTTTATTTGACGAAATCCAGTAACAAAGAAGTTCTTCGAGAATGCTGGGAACAAAGTTTCTTCTTCAAATTTTTTGTACCTTTAACACTTAAATAGCGCCGTGTACTTGAAGTGTGTTTCGGTTTAGCGCGCTACAGCTTGCTAGTGATCATAACCAATAGCGACGCTCTGCTTAGGAGTAGGAAGGAAGTAGGAAGAAAGAAAGAATAATTGATCGAAATGTAGTATCCTTCTGGCACTGGGGCTTTTTTCGGTTCAAAATAACCGCATTTCTAATGCTGTAATTTCTCATTCAGTGCGAGTGGTGTTGAGTGGTCCTCAAAGGTTTTCTTCTGCTTTTTCACAACTAACAACCTTGACGAACGATGGGAGGTCCTGCATTGAAAATTATTCAGAATACTGCTTTGAAACTGAAAAAACAACCGACTAGTATCAGGTTTTAGATGTGCCAAAAACAGCTGTTCAGCGAAACTCAACAGAAATCGGTACCTTTAGTGTTCGATATGCTTGCAGTGCTTAGTAGAAGAGAGTTCTTCAATGTCAAGTCACTACATTTCGCTAAAAAGAGCTGTATAAAAGGCAACAAAAATTATTGCCTGTGCAAATCCAAGCATTAATGGTCGCAGAGATTACCAATATCGATTGACCTTTAACCTTTGTGAACAACAATGTCGATTACTGAACCAGTAGCTCAAGAGCATGTGTGGCGCAGTGGTCGGAGGTGCTCTGCAACACACACATGGAGTTGATCTAGCGCTCATGGCTTACCAAGCCTTCCATCCCTCCGGGATCGGCAAATTGGTACCAAATTTGTCTGGGAGGAGAGAAACACTGGCTCGGTATATCCGTAGGCCACCGCGAGTCATTCTAAAGGCCAGATATCCATTTAGTCACCTCCAAACGATGCTTGTTGAAGACGAATGCATGACGCATAACTTAGGGATTGATTAACGCCGAGAGAGATTTATCCTTTTTAACCAGTAGTTCAGTTGAAAAGTTTGAAATTGTCCAGCGAATTTCATCGGTATACAACGAAGATATCCGGAGTTGTATCTAATAGCATCTATCGTTGATTAGTCATAATTCGCAGTATACTTTGAACCCAGTGGAAAACAACAATGAGCACTAGATAAGAGTTCATACCTTTTTGGACGGACATTCACTGTCTGTAGCGCAGTATCCTCTTGCTGATAACAAATCTGATCGATGATCCGTGCAAAGTAGAAGTGTTACAGATCGATAGAATTCAACTATAGACGTTATTTCATTCGCAGCGTCCTATGTTTCGTAGTGAGCACTACGTTTAACTTTAGCACAATGAGCAGTGCCATAGTTGGTGCTCCATTCCTGCAACAGTTCTGGCGATCTCATTATACCCGACTGTCGTTATCAGTTTTCCAGCCCGGTGACTCAGCTTTGCAATTGTACAAAAGTCTGGAGAGAGGCGGTGGTGAATTTCTCAGTTATCTCGACAGTGAGCTAACACTAGCCGATCAACACGATGAATTCGAAGAGATGAAGAGCGACAGGTTGGTGCCATTCGTCAAGATGTTTTTTTTTTCATCTGAGCGATTGAAATCCACTCGTGAAGCCATAGGATCTTTATGAACTTTAGCTAGTCTTTTAGTAGACTTTGCTCATGGTTATGAGCTTTTCTTTTCTGTCAAACATTTCTGAAACGAATACAGTAGTGTGAAGGTGGAGTTGACGACATTGATCAACACTTCAACTCACCACCATATTCTTGTCGTTTCTGATGCTGTGAATGTTGTCAAAACCCAAAGTAACTTTGTTTGTTACTAACGGAAGTCAGTCACCAATTTATTTTAAAGTTAGGTCTTCTTGGTACACACGGCTGGGCACCACATTGCACTGAGCTGTGGTATTCTAAATTTGGTTTTTTTACTGTGAGAATCCAAGTGCGAAATTCCAGCTCTACGAGATTCTAAAAAATACTCTGTACGTTTGACACCGGCATTTCATTTCCATTTTCAGTGTTCATTGGACCAATGCGTTTCTAGACCGAGAATTTGCGAAGATTTCATGTGAAATGACCCGAAAATTTTACTAATCTTTTGTTGAAAGCTCAATCTGTAATTGCTCAATTATGATTTGTAGTGAACTTTCTAGAGAGAAGAAGTACGGAAGGTAGAAGGGTGTTCACAGCTTAAACCATAGAACCTCGTCACCGTATTAACAAAAGCCCATTCAATATTGCTCTCCTCGGGTGTGTTCTGAGGAGTGATTGTTTCACGAGATAAAAAGTAGTTCTTTAAAAGGAAAGCACATCGGTAATGCGCTGTTTATCCAGGAACTCTCTTGGAAATTTCTAGAAGAGAGTTGGAAGGCAGCACTGGCGACGTGACTATCAGCGCATTCCGGAGTCGCGCGCGCCATCCTTTCGCCTTCTCGTCGACCCGTGCTGCCCCTTCACTTGGCGCCCCTACTATTGACAGTTACACGTGAAGGTGATGCAGGATTCGCTGACAATATTTCGCTAGGTTCCATGGATGTGTAGAGATTGAATTTGTCCCATTTATCCGCCTCAGTCCTTATTCGTTGATTCATACTTTTTAGGTTCCAAAAATGTAAATGTAGATAGGTTGCATTTATTTTATTAAAACATGTCATAATCTTCCATGAGGAGTAACATGAAGAATGCAAATGATGGCTAAAGCATCGTTATGATTGTTTTCACTTTTAAGTGATAGTTGACTTCGTACGTAGGCGAATCCATCGCTGACAACCATCTAGGCATCAGAATTTATTAGCGATGAGAATGAAATCTGAAGTACTTGTACAATGACAATTTGCTTTGAAGTTATAAAAAAGGCCGACATAAAATATACGATTCGAGACCAAACATGAGATGTGGTAAGAGAATTGAGAATATTAGAAGTTTTCTAGAATTTCTTCTTTTCGCACTGATCTCATTAACGGTTCAGATTTGTCAAAAACCTTACGTATCCCTCCATTCCGGGATTTCTCGCTGGAATTCTCGTAGCAGGGAGAGGCGTGGCCTCCATCGCGCACCGACAATCGGTGTCACTCTCCCCATGGCGCCTCCTAGGCGATTGCGATATTAGGCCATGGAATATTCTCACGCACTATCATATTTGCTGCCCTATTCCACACGGAACTAGCATGTCTTGTGCCGAATCCTACTCTGTCAGGTATCCGTTGCTGCGAAACGATAAGTCTGCCAACTCGACACCGCCGGTTAAAGCTTCTCTGGCACGTGCAGTACCTGCCTATGATGAGATGTTTTCTCAGGCACCGAAGCCAATTCTAAAGACTTATGACATCGATCTATCAATTCGTATTGATGCATCGACGTCTGCGGCAGCTCCATTTTTGGGCAGGGTCACATGCTCAATCGATGAGATCGACACTTACAAATCAAAAACTTCTGGAGCCAAGTTGGATATGCCATTGATTGTGAAGCCATCGAAGCAACAGATCGGTAGAGAATCTACTCTAGAGAAGAGAAGTCGTAGTATGGAAACCCGGGAACAACCGGTAAAAGAGCTACGGCAACGAAAAACAGAGGCATCAACGATCTGCCGAAGAAGGACTATGGGAGGAGCTGATGACACGAAACCAAAGTGGTACTCAAGCTCCGTCGATGGCGGTCCTGATTCCTCTACCCTTCCGAAGAACTTTCTCAGAAGACCGTCAGTGCTGCATACAGCTGCTCCTGCTCATGTCGAAGCAATTCCATACATTGATGACAGTAACGCTCCACCACCACCTAAACCAGTCAGGAGTTTCACACAGTTTCGTGGCCCTCACCAAAGCGAACCTTTAAAAATTTCTAAAGAAACCTTGAGAGAGGGATCTGGATTGCTCAATTGCTTGGCTAAGCCTGTTCAGATAGTAGATCCGATCACCTCTACGGTTAGAAGAGATCCGAAGCCACTTGAACTAACCAGATCGTCATTCTTGCACTGTCCTTCAGACCCACAAGAAAATTTGAACAACTCGTCGAAGGAACTCTCAAAGCGATATCCTTGGCAGGTGGCCAGCTCCGACGAATTACCGAAAGAGAAGGAGATATCTCGTGGTGTGAGTCGTATTAGAGTAGATAGTGGCTATAAATCTGTTAGGAAATCGTCGACAGACATGTCGCCCGAACTCTCTCGAGCAATTATTCCAACTGAAAACAGAGTTACCAACCCCAGTATCTCCCCAATTTCACAAATCGACGACGATTCATTCAGCGAGAATGAGTCGGGTAGTGATGTGAGCGATTTTCATTGGGATGAGGACCATGAGAACAGGTTTGCGATATCGTCGCTATTTGGGGGGTAGCCAGACTATCTAAATTTCACACTTGAAAGACGTTTAGAGATATAAGGCTGTACTTTGATACAATTACCCTCTTTTTGAAGTTACTCACCACTCTCATTGCAGTAAACGGTACAGTTTGGTGCTGAGGACTCAGACACAATTGCGGGTCAAGGCTATAATAGGTAAGAATTGCTTGTAAGAATAGGTGAAACGTTTTTCTATAGAAATTTAGTCTCGTTCGGTGAAATAAAATTTAAATGTTGGCCTAATAGACTGGTTGTTACTACTGTTTATCGGTAATTGTGAATCGATAGGCGTTTTAGTTTTCATTTCATGTGTACATTTTGTAGAGGTGTAGGAGCAAAAAATGCGAAGGTATTTTACTGAATAAAGGGGCGAATAGCACAGTAGCAGTGATCTCCATCATCACGAGCATGGTGCTAATTCGATTCCGCTCCGGGCCAACCAAGCCCCTCATTCTTCCCCAATCGGGAAATTGGTACCGGACTTTTCTGGGAAAAAATTCACTCTCTGCAATCCAATTGGGAACGCTCCAGACCGGCTATCTCAGGACCCCATGGAGAATTGCTCGACGAGCATTCTACAACATTCAAGATGGTATGAATATCCTCAAACAGCAACGGAAACCACTCGTGAAAAGTTGGAAAATACCCGTGAACAATGGATGCGAGGAAACGAATCGAATGTGGGTGCTGCTGGGATCCGCACAGTAGACGTGAAGACATGTCATATAAAATAAAATAAAAATAGCTAACTTTTGCTACTTGTCGATCTTTAAAATAATTGATTTTCAGATAAGCTTCTTTCCAATACCGGACGCGATCAACGACGAGCCTTGTTTTCTCTTAAGAAAATATTCCAGGTACTTTTTTTGCTCACAATATTCGAAAGCTGTTTCGTACTGAAAAGAATTTTGCTGCACTACTTTCTCTACTTCACATATGGATTTCACTAAGAGGAAGGATCGTTAATGTAAAAATGACTAGAAGTTCTTCTGTCACATAAAGTTCTGCAAAGGAGCTGTTTATTCCTTACAGAGTTTGTGATTTTCATTTTTAGGACGACCGTGACCTCGTGCCAGAATTCGTGCAGAATGGTGGTCTCGACTGTATGGTAAGGCTAGGTCGACTAGCAGATCAGAACCATCAGAATTACATATTGCGAGGTACTGTGATGTCCCATTGTTCACCTGGGACATATTGTGAATAAATTCGTCCCAAAAGTGTTTCCTTTCAAAGCTTTATACATCTCTTAATATTGAACAATAGTATAAGATTTTTTTTGTTTCTAATATATTAGTGGTAACTCGGTTGCGTGTAGCGCAGTGGTCGCAGGTGCCCTGTAATACACATGGGATCGATCCACGTGCCCCAAGCTCAACAAGGCTTTCGTCTCTCCATGATCGGCAAATTGGTGCCAGACTTGTCTGGAAGTATAGCAACACCGACTCGATACATTGGTAGGCCACTGCGAGTAAAGATCAGATATGCATCCAGCAACCAACTATGCTTAATAAAGTCATCATGGCACATGGCACATCCGTGAGGGTAGATCGGGCAGATCAACGCCGAGAACTTTATCCTTCATCCTTTATCTTTTAACTATGGTGGTATACGTGGTAGCGCTGTCCAAGGTAATATGTCTCTTTCTACAACTTACCACCTATTTGCTACGGACCGTTAGTTTTTAGATGTTTCTATGAAAAATCCAGATGCTTTGCTCTTTAAAAGTCATGTGATTTGGTTGCTGTTCCGAGATTATGTTCTCTTCATTCATTCCACTCGACCCAGACCAGATTCATTGCCGATCGCATTTACTATCGAGAGAAATTAATCTAGTATGTGATGAACTTGCAATTCGCTGCTTACTTTGCTGATTGCAGCTCTCGGTCAAGTGATGCTCTACGTGGACGGCATGAACGGCATCATCGCCCATAACACCACCATCCAGTGGTTGTACGAACTGCTCGACTCTCCGGTAAGTGCTAATCTATTCGTCTCATCATCGTCCTCGTCCATATCGTTCGTTGATGTGCTTTTCATTGTCCGTATTCTACGTATGTCGTTTAGTTGTACAGTGAGTCTGAACGTCAAGAAATGAGCCCATATCGGCTCGAATGGGTGAGCTGCATGACTGCATGGATTGTCATGTCATCTCCGTATATGAATTTGAGTTCCTAACTGTATGGCTGCCAATTTTCTCTGTTTTTTGCATACTTACTCGACATTTCTGGGAATAATGTTTTGTACGAATGCGACAGCTAAAGTAAGCGAAATCACCGATAGATACCATGCAGTCAAATTTATCACTGTCAGATGTTAATTTTTTATTTTTTGTTTTACATATAAATCGCCATCACGTTTTGTGCGCATCCCAACACCTCTTTCATTTGCTTCCTCGTGTCATACCATTCATCTGTGAAGGTGGTCAGATTTCCTGGAATTGTTGTTTTTTGAATCTCGTCGAATGTTGGTCGATCTGAGTCTTCTTGGAATTTCGGACTAACTCGACTAAAATGTCCCTGAGATTTCGGCATAGGGGTCGCCTCACTTGTGCATGGAATGGAGGTTTTCTCAAAGATGTCTGATACCAAGTCTCCTGTATGCAACGGGGAAGAAGTTCTCTACTGGCCTGGTACTCGAACCATGTAAAGGTCGTGCGTGCGTTGTATGCCATCTGTAAGCATTTTGCGACTTGGATCTTGGGAATGATCTTTAGTTGATTTTGAAATAGTATCGATTTCCGTGAGCATAAGGATGTCGACTGTTTAAGAAATTCTTTGCTTGACGCTGATGTCAGTTGTGGCTGGTGCTTCAAAGAAAATGGATTACATTATAGACGACGAAATATGATCCGCCGTATATGGCCTGAAAATAAGCTAGCTATATAACTTTAAACAAGCATATCGCAGGTTTATTAAGTGGAACAAGGCTCATTTCAATGTACAGATATTTGCCGCCAAGCCAAAAGTTTATTTTTATTCTGTCACAACAAAATCCTGATCTAAGGGTACATATGAACGGCTTTTTTTTCGAAGTCCCTTCAAAGGTTCAGACGTCGGAGAGAGAAGAGAGTGAACACGCGGCATTTCATCCAGCCGGATTTAATGACATCTCCGAATGCATCTCTGATGTCTGCCGCTGCCAGGATTGCGTTAAGAAAAGCTGGGACTTTTCTTTTAACAGATGGAGTTTTAGACAAATATTGTTATTATCTACTATACAAAACCCGAGATCGCATTTATCACACTGTACAGATCCCAGCACTTGTATTCGATTCGTTTTATGGCATTCACCATCTGCTGAGGTCTTCGAACATTTTTCATGTGGCTTTGGTTATGTCTAGAGGATTTTTTTTTGTCTTCATCACAAATGGCATTGAATGCCAGTCGAGTCGATTGATCTTGAAAGAGCCATGCTAGGGTGTCCCATCTTGGATAAGGGCAAGTAGGTTTGTCTCAGAGAAATCTGGTACCAAACAAATATAAAACTGAGATAACTTCTTACAACAAGATGACACCATCAGGGCAGTAGAACGAATCCTCCTTCTCTATAACTCCATCACTCATCATGCTTTCAGTTATTTGAGTTATAGAATTAACTGTTATCGTGTAGCCGACATCGTCTTGAATGTATTTAGTGGTTGAATGTCTAGCTGAATCCACATGTTTCTGATGTTCGCCATATTTTTGATATTCAGTCGCTTCTAGCCATCATGTGTTCCCCAGATTTATGTTTGATTCCTCTTTTTTATGAATTTGAGCATGCTTGTTTTATGTATTGTTTATGTAATGTGTTCGAAAATGTCATGTTCCTGTGAGAAATGTCGTCTCGGATTTGCATCTTCAGATGGCTGACTGCCATTCGAAGCCCTATTGTAGCTCAATGAGCTGAGTGAATATCCACCAATTTGGATGCGAATTGGTGGGATTCCTATGTTTTCCTAACCAATATCGATTGTTATTGAAATGTTTCTCTATCTCATCTATTTTCTGGGTACTTTCCCTGTGTGCCAAAAATATTATTTCCGCTGCCTACGTTTCTCGTTTAGTTTCGTTTGGTCGTAAAGACAGCATTGAAATTGTTGCTGGTCTTCATCGAGTACAACGACAACAATGCTCTGTATGTGCTGGCGGCTATTTCAGCAGTTGATCGAGCCAAAGGTTTGGTGATGTTACACTGTTTTTGAAGGTAACACTGAATTTTGTGGCGTCCATTGATGATCACATGGACAAAGAGCCTTTGGTCACGGTGCGGGAGGCGATTCCCATAAGGACAACCGACGGTGCTGACACCTTTTCCTGTTCGACTACAAGTCGTGTAAATATGTCGTATTCTGTGGAATGAAGATATTTTCCCGCATTTCTTAGATAGGACCATTTTAGATGATAACACAGGTCCCGTTCATAGTTATTCGTCTCGAGCGTAAATCTTTTTAATAACCCGTTGAACGTAGTTTCATGCGATTTGATCCCTTGAAGTCGTCGGAATGTTTTGGTATTTGCGCTAGGGAAAAAGTGGAGTAAAACTCGTTCATTAACATCTTATGCATAGCCTTACCGAATATGACTTCTATAAGAAAATCCCGGTATCTTTCGGTGCTGTTTTCCCACTTATGAAAAGTTGTTATGTGTCATGTGATTGGAACGTTTTTGTGAGCACTTAGGGAATGCGATATGTCGGCCGACCGATGACAGAATTTTAATATAAGCTCTTAACAGTAACATTTTTTATTTCACCATGGGCTAGTCACCTTTCTGGGGAAATTTGTCGATAAAGTGTGTTCGGGTTTTTTCAGAGACTTGTCATCAACTTAAGACAGCATTGGTCAAGTTTTTTCTTCGTAGTGTTAATGGAACCGTAATACTTCTTTTCGTAACTTGAAACATTAGTGATTTTCAACCCTTCTCATGCAGTGCCATGATCTCAAATGTGAATCATTCATTCACTCGATCGATCTCTTACAGGTCAGCAAGATTGGAGTGGATTGATGAAGGTCGTCTCCGAAAAGGATTCACCAGATCCCGAAACTCTCGTCTACGGCATGACTGTCATCAACAAAACGCTCCGCGGCATTCCAGACAGTGTACTCTTTTGTTTTTGTTTTTAGTTAATTATATTATTTTGACAATTGAAATTATGTTTGAAACTAAGTATTGCTGAGAAAAAGTTGAGATTACTATGATTAAAACATACTCTTCCTCCCAACGGTTTGCCACCTTATAGTGGCTGGGTATTCCTAGGTGTCGGACTGCGATGTACATCGGGTGGATTCGTTCCCCTGGCAGGGTCTCCCAAGCTGGGAACGAGTTCGGCGTTCTCTTAAGTAAGTCTAGCTAAAACCATGGTCCACTGCCATCTTGGTATGAAATTAGTCGCATGGTGGCAAATCTCCCTCAGATCCACGCTGCAACTGCCTGTGGCGGTGACGACCTGGAGCAGACTTTGGCCATGCTGGCCTCGGGATTCCAGGCAACAACAATGGCTAAACCAGCAAATCTCCGAAAAAATGAAGGTTATGCTGAGGCTCGCATAACCAGTGAGAACAGGCCATTCAAGTGTTCAAGAGTAAGTAAAACATATTCTTTAAGAGCAGTGATTTACGTTGTCTCTGCGTCCACTGTTTTGTAGGCTTCTCTAAACAGCAATTTTTCTTTCATTTTTACAAATCCGTCAATTGCACTTTTATCCTTTACGTCTCCTATGGCTGATTATAAATAGACGGATATGTAGGGTTCGTTGAATTTAGGACACGTTCTATGACGCCGTGGACACGTTGGAAATGCTGGGTATGGAGGAGGCGATGAAGAGTATGGCAAAACTGGCGAACAACGAGCTGCTCGAGCAGTGTCGCTTGTACGAGCGCGAACTGACAAAGGAGGACGAACGGGCCGACGCCAGCGACGACGACGCCAACGCCCGGATGAGGTGGGCGATCGCCCACATCCTTTGCTTCCCTACGACCGAGTTGGCACTCATCCACACGGTTATCTCACCCAGCATCTGCACTGTCCCATTGTCGAGCCTCCCTTTCAGTTCTAACCGGCTTAGTCAGTCACTGCACGCTATTGGTTCGTAGCAACTCTTCTAATATGGTTCAAATGAACTGAGTCGTCTATTAGTGTAGAGAGAACAAAAACCCATGGTACATGTGAATTAAAACATTGATTTTACCAAAGTGAAATCCATACCTATCGATCACTCGAGTCGTGGATTTAAACACCGAGAAATTCGATAGTTCCGATTTTATAGAGAAAAAGAGTTGGGGAAGACGAAGTTTTTCTTGCAATTTTCTCTATTACGTTCTTTCGAAGGCGTGAGTTTTATGCCTTAGGTTAAAATAAGGGTTAAAGGAGTCGCTATTCCGAAGTAGGGGATAAGGAAAGAAATTTCCTCGTGACAAATTCCTATACTTTTCGCTAGAAAGAAGTAATAGTAATATCTCGTTATTCTAATATCCTCAAAAATTCGGGTCAGTGGAAGATATTTTTGTACTTTCTGTCACTGAATGAATATCTATGACTGTTACGCGTGATATTTTGTTTTCACTAACCAAAAATTTCCTAATCTGCCCCTGACATCTTCAGAGGTGCTGTACCGGTGTCTGCTGCACGACGTCGTATGAGCATGGCAAACACAAGTGGTACATCTTCAATACTTCTTCTTACGCCACTCGTACCAGTTCAGTCTCATCATTCGACCACTTCAACACCATCAACTGCGTTTGCTGCTCTTAATTCATCCGAACAACCGTCAACCGAGAGTTCGTTCTACAGGCCAGCAAACGGATGGTCTTACAGTGCTATACCTCTGAGAGCAGCTAGAAACGGTGTTCCATATGGGACGAATGAGCCAAGAAAAGAGGATGACAGGATTGAAGAATCATCGAGACAAATGAGGAGACAGGAAGGACCACCATTCTCGGACTCACTTTCATCAGCCTTTGGAAGTGCATGTGCTCAAAGCGTCGCGAAATCGGTAAACGTCAGTAGTTCAAACTGCATGGATAGGTGTGTTATGCATGATTTGTTGAAAGCAGCTGTCTTTGTTTTTGTGAATCCTCGTGTTTTTGGTTTCTGTATAATCTGTGAAAATCGATTTAATCCAGCATTAACCATTATGTTACGAAATTAGAACCGGCGTTCGTGAATGTGAATGAAAGATTTGCAGTTGCACTTCAATCACAGTTACTGACACAAGGCGGCAGATACACTCTAATCGCTCTACGATCTCCATATCTACTTGTTTTTGACGATGCAGGTTGATTGATCAGAGATTTCAGAATGCCTCCTCAACAGACTGTACAGGAGTCGGACCGCCGAACAACGATGCGACGACGACATCAGGAAGCTCGTCAGCGCCAAGAGGAGCACATCGCCTTCGCTCAGAGCAGAAACGTGTTTGCTAAAGAGAAGTGGGTCTTTTTCTTTGACAACCCTTTAGTGGAACACTGATTGATTGATACTGTTGTAAAGCTAAAGTTCACGTTTTTTTTTTTGCATTTTTTGTTTCAATAACAGTATACAAGAAGTAGATTAGTTCTTTAATGAAATTTCAAATTAGGGAGGCTAAAAGTTGATAGGCGATTTTGGCGTTTTCACCAGAAAGCCTAGCTAAGAGTAAACCAGTACCAGGAACCACCTCCGTCCTGGTAACAAACTAGTCGTTTCGTGGCAAACCTCCCTTTAATCCACAAGGGCGGCGCCTGCTTGTGGTTGTGACGAGCTGGGGCAGACTTTGGCTAGGCTGTCCTTTTTTTTTTGCATTTTTTGTTTCAATAACAGTATACAAGAAGTAGATTAGTTCTTTAATGAAATTTCAAATTAGGGAGGCTAAAAGTTGATAGGCGATTTTGGCGTTTTCACCAGAAAGCCTAGCTAAGAGTAAACCAGTACCAGGAACCACCTCCGTCCTGGTAACAAACTAGTCGTTTCGTGGCAAACCTCCCTTTAATCCACAAGGGCGGCGCCTGCTTGTGGTTGTGACGAGCTGGGGCAGACTTTGGCTAGGCTGTCCTTGGAACTCCAGGGAACCACAACGGCTAGACTAGCAAAACTCTGAAAAAACGGAAATTATGCTGCGATCCGCACAACCAGTGAAGACAAACCATCCAATTATCCATGTATGATAGGCGACTTGTGGGAATGTAGTGAGAGTTATAGACCGTGAAGTGCGCACTCATTTTATTGCTATAAAAGGGAAAATAACGAAAAATGGAACAAAGCTGATTAAGGAACTAAGCTAGAGAAGAGTAGGAAGCGGGCACTTTAAGTTTGGTGGTAAATCTTATGAAATCCAAAAAAGAAGTTGCTTTTGTGCCAAGGAGGCAAAGGTTGGTAGTAGAAGTGCTGGTTGTGCAATCATTAATTTACTCATTTCTTCCTAAATTGAAAAAGTGACATTTAAGTGAACCACCTCTGGAGCCGAAATCCTCATTACCGTGGAGGAACGAGGTCATCGAACACAACAACATTTCTGTGGGTTCCTTCATTTAACTAGAATTGAGTTTCTCGCTATCTGATATGATAAACTATTCAAGGCGGTGAAAAACGATAAGGCGAAAAAGGTTCCGGAGCCGATTAAGATAATGGACGAGCAGAAGAAACCACCGGAACCGGTTCGAACCGATAGACCGGAGGATGTCGAGCCTATCAATGACGCTGGAGAAGAACACCATGTTTGTTCATCATCTCTACACTTCTGTTCCAGTGATTTGTTCAAGTTTACTCTGCTGTTGCAGTTTTTACTATTAGAGAATAGGCAAGACGAATGAAGACGTTAGATATCAAAAAAATATTGGTTCAATTCTGTTTCTGGTCATTAACGTTTCAGGTTGACTGAGCTTAACAAAGTTTCACGGTTTATTTTGTGTGGAAAATGTCATTTAATAAGAAAAGAAACCATTGGCTCCCATGCGCCATTTTAACCTTGGAATGTCCTGCTTTTCGGAATAGTTCTAAAAATGGTTGACCGGGTTTTTTTTCACGATTCAAAACTATATTTTTTCCTGGAATACAATTCTACATAAGGCTTACAACGTACGGAATATTACTGCACTATATTCCAGGTGAAAGCCCCACCTCCTTCATTTCCCACTATTTTTTCACCCACCGAGACGAAGATAATGGAGTTTCCTGACCCCGTCAAAGAGCCAGAACCAGAAAAAGTCGCTCAGCCTCCAAAAGCAAAGGTTTGTTTCCAAAAAAAAAAAGAAAAAGAAATACGAAATGTTTTTGGTGACGTTCTACGGACTTATCTCGGGGTAAAATAATCATTTGGTTTCAATTTTCGTCTTTAAAGGCTAATTTTCTCGAAGGTGATACGGAATTTTTTCGATGGTGGTGGTTTCAGATTGAGCGTGACGATAATGGTGGTGGATTTGCTGCATTACTGCAAAAAAGGGCGGCTAAATCTGCCGAGGCGAATCGCAATGCTTTCTCCCAGAAGGAGAGCGAGGCGGATATTCAGTGGAAGAAGGTGGGTAGGCAGATGTTTTTATCTAAAGGTTTCGCTCGCCTTAATCCATGAGAAATGTGGCTTCGGTGGAGTCAGCTCACTGTCGTTGTTTATTATTGCATTTTAGTGTATTCTTTTCGTATCTTTTAACATGTTTCGAAGTTTGAAAGTTTTCAGGCTGCGGAAAATCTCAAATCGCGTCCGCTCATTATCAACGACCTCGACTTCAGCGAATTTCATGCAGAGGAATTCGAGCAAGATCCTCTCGTAATGGCAAGACTCGCCCAGATGGCACAGGACAAGGGAATGCTACCTGGTAACGCCAGAGTGGGAGTAAACGGTGGAGGTCCACCTCCACCACCTCCACCGGGATCCATTCCTCTGCCACCGCGATGTGAGCATTTGTCGGAGATCTTTGGAAATTTACAAATCAGCATTTTAGTGAACAATTTTTTTCGCCATACTACCGCATAATATTATGAGCTCAACAATCTTATAACTAAGCGTTTGGGTGTTTTCAGCAACCACTTTTTTGCTTAAAAAAGTGACAATTTTGGTGAATTGCATTATCTCTATCATTGTTAACTTAATATGTGGTCTACCGCTTACCGTGTGTTAGTATGTGTACTACATTAGTCTTCAAATATATACCTCAGTACAAATCTCTTCATCTTACTTTCTTCTTTCCAGTACAAGGTCAAGCAACAGGCGAAACACCACCACCTCCTCCTCCACTATTAGGCGGAGCTCCACCTCCACCTCCTCCGAGTTTCAAAAGAGAGACAAGTCCAGGTGATTCTTCTCCACTTTGTATTTTGAAGAGGAGAGAAAGAAAGAAACGGAGAGTTTGCAATGTTCATAAAACACATGATAACCTGCTGCAGTAACGCTTCAATTTCCCACACTAGACTTTGAAAACAATCAGCTCTTGTTTTTTATTGAGTGTTTTTTAGGAGATGAGCTTCCGTCCATTTCTCGAGTGCTTGAAATATTTTGTTGTGAAAATTGTTGATGCCACCGCTAGGGAGAAAACTAGCTTAAAGAAAGTCAAAGTAACGGCCGCAGTGGTGCAGTGGGTAACATTTGAGTCCTCAGAAAGGGTAATCGCAGATTGGAATCTGGCTTGAGGTCCTAGTTTTGCAAATATCTCAGCAAAATATCTGTTTGTGTTCCACATCATACCCTATCGTGAAAAAATATTAGTAGTAAATAAAAAGGAAGTTGTTACAGTTCCTTATTGGGGCCAACAGTTCAGCGTCATCACCTTTTTTAGGGTCACGATTATTCAACTCTCTTCCCCTTATAGTGGCTATTCCTCTCCTCGTAGCTCTTTGTAGTCGGATCAAGTCGAATCCACTGGAGTGTTACGTTATATGCCAACTAAATATGATTTTGACTGCATCAGGATGGATTCCCACCATGAAAAGAAATAATCTTTTTGATAATGATCCACGAAGGCCCCTCCTGCATAAAAAGGCGGTACCGGGTGACGCCACTTCATCAGTGAGGATCTTAACTCCATTGCTTTCGACTCATTGCAACTCCAATGACCCACGTCTTAAAAAGTAACTACTATGGGTATTCTACTCGAATAATTGGTATTATAAAGAATATGGTGAAATAGGACCTTGATGCACAGCGAGGATTTGTAGCAATCTCGTGTAGTCAAGATATTGATAATTCATTCCAGGATTAAGTAGAAACTTGTTTTAGAGAAAATTGCTCCACGTGGATGTATTCTCACATGCAAAATTCCATCTCGAAGTACCTAGGTCCATCTACCGGGAAGGGTGTGCTGAAACTGCATTGGAAACCGACCTCTGCTGAGCCACCGCCAGTGCCGTCACTGAAGAAGAAGGGCTCGTTCTGGAATAAGCTCGATCAGCCTCAGATCGACGCCAACAAGCTGGTGCAATTGTTCGAAACAAAGCACAACAAGGAAATTGTTGTCAAGGTGTTGTGTTCATCTGCTTTTACTATTCGAATAATTTCTGCAATATGCTTATTTCTTGTTTTTATGCAAGAACAACTGCAATTTTGGCTACTAGTGGATTCCAACAGTCTCTCTCAAATAACCGTTATTTTTATGAGATTGCCATTATGGTGTTTGAGGAAACCGCGTGGAAATTGCCATGCTTATGGTATTCAGCTGGGGCGCGTGTGGGCTACTGGTCGGAGGCGCCCTGCAATACACACGTGGAATCAATCTTGCGCCCATAGCCCAACATGCCTTCCATCCCTCCGGGGTCGGTAAATTGGTATCAGACTTGTTTAGAAGGATAGCAGCACTGGCTGGATACATCGGTAGGCCACCGCGAGTCATTCTAAAGGCCAGGTATGCACTCAATCACCTCCAACGTTGCTTAGTGAGGTCGAATGCATTGCATACCCCTTAATGGTTGATCAACGCCGAGAGCTTTATCGTTTATCCTTTATGGTGTTCAGTTTAGACCTTCATCACATCTATTTCGAATAGAAGACTTTACAAAAAAGCTTAACAGAGGACAATTTTAGAAACCCACTGATTCAAAACCTGCTGTTTTGTTAGTGTTATCGATGAAACGCTCTCAAGCGATCAACATAGGTTTGACCAAATTGCCTCCTATCAATGTGATACCGACGGCTATTATGGTAGGGCTTTTTTTTTGATAACTCAAATATATCTCTAGCCATCGTTTTATCTTTTTTTTCCTGTTTAGAAGTTTGATTCAATGGTTCTAAATAAGGATGGGATAGAAAAGATTTTGAAAACGATGATGCCGACGGCGAAGGAGGTGGAAGAAATCCAGGAGAAACAATTGGAGAATCCGGATATGAGTTTGGTGAGTTTTTTTCTTGCAGCAGAGAGGTGTTCTGAAGAGAGAGGCATGATGAACATTACGTAGTGCTGGTTCTGCTGGTTTTCGTCAAATGAGTTGATAAAAAATCACGGAACTCATGAAACCAACGATGCGACTAACGAATCGGCACTCCTCATTTCGTTTTTGCACTCCATGTAGACATGAGACTAGAACCATTTCATCACCACTTGAATCTGTTGCCGCAGCACTCTAGGAACCTTAGTCCTTAGACAGTTTTCTTCATGTCAACAGAAGAAAAAACTCCAAATAGATAGTCTTCCAACTGCGCTTGAACTAATAAATAAACTAACATTGTGTGGTAATCAAAAACAATTACCGACCAACATGAGCTTCCGGGCGAGTACCGCATGTTCTTTGCAGTAGGCCGTTTGCTTTTTTTCTGTTCTTGATGAAAGGATATCAGCGAGTAGCTTACAGGTTCTTCATCTTTGAAAGTGGACATAACCATAATTAATTTTTACGTTCAGAAGTAGACGTGGAACTTATTTGTTGAGAACACCCTTCAGTCGTCTACATATTTCCATTCACTTGATTGAACGTCATGTCCTTCACTAAGAAAATTCGGTTAACAGTTAACCATCTTGAGGTCCCTCATAAGAGCCAGATTCGTGAAGTGATGGACGTATAAATCTGATCACTTCAGAATACAACGTCTGTAAAACGTTCTATGTCATCATCTTATTAAGTACTCTTTTTCAACAGGGTAATGCCGAGCAGTTCTTACTGATGTTGTCAAAAATCCCCTGTCTTTTGGAACGACTCAAGCTTTGGATTTTCACACTTGATTACAAGACAATGGAGAAGGTCCGTAGTGAGGGTTTCTTAAATTTCTTAGAATAATGAAAATCATTCGTTCTCACCTAATTATGTTCCCTTAGGAATTTGGTATATCGTCGTAGTTTGTTCAGGATATCGCTGAGCCATTGATGGACCTTCAGTTAGCTATGAAAGAGATGGAAGAATCGAAGACGTTCCGTAAAGCGATGAGCATCTTCCTTGCCATTGGCAATACACTCAGCGGAACTGAGGTCAGCGGTGAATGGCCTTTATTTGACCACATGGTCTAGAAGCATTTATTCATACTAATACGATGCCTGTGTTGTTCAAGAATGAAAATGTGATGATGTGAGGCATTTCCTGCCTGTATCTTTAAACTGCTTAATTTCATCTAGTGTCCTGAATGCGCCTTCCAACGGTTTACGGACTCATCGTGGCTGGGAGGTGTTCCTAGATGTCAGGCTACTATGTGCAGTGGGAGATTCATCTCCTCGGCAGGTTCTCCCAAACTGACAAGCAGTCCGCGTTTCTATCAGGAATTTTAGCTAAGAGCAAACCGATACCAAGACCCACCACCGTCCTGGTATCAAATTAGTCGCAAAGTGGCAAATCTCCCTCTAATCCGCCAGGGCTGCGAGTGTCTGTGGTGGTGAAAACCTGGGGCAGACTTTGGCCAGGCTGTCTTCTAGATTCCTGGGAACTACAAACCAGTCTCCTAAAAAATGGAGATTATTCTGGAGCCCGCACAACCAGTGAGGATGGGCTATCCAAGTATCCAAGAATATGCCTTCATTTCGTTCATTCTGATGTAGGAGCGCAGTTCGGCAGGACTTCGCATGTAACTTGCCTTATATGTCACAAGGTTCTTCTAGTTAGGTGCATTTCAACAAAGACCGGACGGCATTCGTTTGTTGAAATAGTGATATTAGCGTATAATGCGAAATTTTAAATGTGTTAATCTTCGGCGAGGTTGAATTTTCGCTTTATAGCTTTTTTAAATGCTTCAACGTCATCATGTACCACCTTTAGATCAAAGGCTTTCAACTAGATTATCTCGCTAAAGCGTCTGAGGTGAAGGATCCGGTTTATAAGCACACATTGACATACCATCTAGCGGAGTACATGCTTGAGCACTATCCGGAAGGCTCAGATCTCTACACCGAGTTCGGAGCCGTCGCCAGAAGCGCAAGGGTCAGTTTCGTTTGCCACAATTTCTGGCTACGATATAGGAATTGATGACATAATATATGCGATCTCTGAATGATTTCACCATTCCAGCCTGTTCTCACGTTTCAGGTGGATTACAAAGAGTTGTTTGATAATTTAAAACGACTCGAAAAGGAATGCAAGGCGAGCTGGGACTACTTGGCAAAGGTTATTTTTTTTCGAAATGTTGCAAAGATTCAGAAGAAACTGTAGTGAATATTAGATATATTACCTTGCTATATGCCAGTTAATGTTTTTCGACTTCTGCAAGATGGATTGTCACCATAAAAGCAAATAATTCTGAGTGGTAAAAGCTAAAAAGGATAAAGCTTTCGGCGCTGATCATGCGAGGGGTGATGAGGGATGAGGGTGAGGGATGCGAGGGATGGGATGAGGGTGCAACATGCATTCGACTTCATTAAGCATCGTTGGAGGTGATTGAATGCATATCTGAGCTTTGCAATAACTCGCAGTGGCCTATCGATGTATCGAGGCAGTGCTGCTCCCAGACATTCTCCCAGACAAGTCTGGTACCAATTTGCACACCCCCGGAGGAATGGAAGGCTTGGTGAGCCAAAGGCGCAGGGATCGACCACCCCATGTGTATTGCAGAGCGCCTCCGACCACCGCGCCATACGCGCCTTCTGGGTGGTAATAAGCCAACAACTATCCTGTATCCTAAAGTGCTGCCTATGAATCCATTTTATTCGTGTAGGCTTCACTCCAGTAGATTGCGGTCGATGTGACCACCAAGACCTGCATCGGGAATAACTGCTATAGAAACTCGATTTGAATCAATGAAGCTCTAAAGAAGGCGATGACACTGATGAATTAACCACAAGAAATGTTTCTAGCAATTTCGTGCGAGCTTATCAGTAAACCAAGACAATCGGGAAGGAAATGTCTAAACACCTTTGTCTGTTCTCAGATCTCGAAAAACGACAACTCTTCGATGCGACAAAAGATCAACGACTACCTCACCGATGTGGCACAGCGCATACATCAGCTGAATACCATATACAATGTCACCAGTCAAGCTTTGGATTTTCACACTTGATTACAAGACAATGGAGAAGGTCCGTAGTGAGGGTTTCTTAAATTTCTTAGAATAATGAAAATCATTCGTTCTCACCTAATTATGTTCCCTTAGGAATTTGGTATATCGTCGTAGTTTGTTCAGGATATCGCTGAGCCATTGATGGACCTTCAGTTAGCTATGAAAGAGATGGAAGAATCGAAGACGTTCCGTAAAGCGATGAGCATCTTCCTTGCCATTGGCAATACACTCAGCGGAACTGAGGTCAGCGGTGAATGGCCTTTATTTGACCACATGGTCTAGAAGCATTTATTCATACTAATACGATGCCTGTGTTGTTCAAGAATGAAAATGTGATGATGTGAGGCATTTCCTGCCTGTATCTTTAAACTGCTTAATTTCATCTAGTGTCCTGAATGCGCCTTCCAACGGTTTACGGACTCATCGTGGCTGGGAGGTGTTCCTAGATGTCAGGCTACTATGTGCAGTGGGAGATTCATCTCCTCGGCAGGTTCTCCCAAACTGACAAGCAGTCCGCGTTTCTATCAGGAATTTTAGCTAAGAGCAAACCGATACCAAGACCCACCACCGTCCTGGTATCAAATTAGTCGCAAAGTGGCAAATCTCCCTCTAATCCGCCAGGGCTGCGAGTGTCTGTGGTGGTGAAAACCTGGGGCAGACTTTGGCCAGGCTGTCTTCTAGATTCCTGGGAACTACAAACCAGTCTCCTAAAAAATGGAGATTATTCTGGAGCCCGCACAACCAGTGAGGATGGGCTATCCAAGTATCCAAGAATATGCCTTCATTTCGTTCATTCTGATGTAGGAGCGCAGTTCGGCAGGACTTCGCATGTAACTTGCCTTATATGTCACAAGGTTCTTCTAGTTAGGTGCATTTCAACAAAGACCGGACGGCATTCGTTTGTTGAAATAGTGATATTAGCGTATAATGCGAAATTTTAAATGTGTTAATCTTCGGCGAGGTTGAATTTTCGCTTTATAGCTTTTTTAAATGCTTCAACGTCATCATGTACCACCTTTAGATCAAAGGCTTTCAACTAGATTATCTCGCTAAAGCGTCTGAGGTGAAGGATCCGGTTTATAAGCACACATTGACATACCATCTAGCGGAGTACATGCTTGAGCACTATCCGGAAGGCTCAGATCTCTACACCGAGTTCGGAGCCGTCGCCAGAAGCGCAAGGGTCAGTTTCGTTTGCCACAATTTCTGGCTACGATATAGGAATTGATGACATAATATATGCGATCTCTGAATGATTTCACCATTCCAGCCTGTTCTCACGTTTCAGGTGGATTACAAAGAGTTGTTTGATAATTTAAAACGACTCGAAAAGGAATGCAAGGCGAGCTGGGACTACTTGGCAAAGGTTATTTTTTTTCGAAATGTTGCAAAGATTCAGAAGAAACTGTAGTGAATATTAGATATATTACCTTGCTATATGCCAGTTAATGTTTTTCGACTTCTGCAAGATGGATTGTCACCATAAAAGCAAATAATTCTGAGTGGTAAAAGCTAAAAAGGATAAAGCTTTCGGCGCTGATCATGCGAGGGGTGATGAGGGATGAGGGTGAGGGATGCGAGGGATGGGATGAGGGTGCAACATGCATTCGACTTCATTAAGCATCGTTGGAGGTGATTGAATGCATATCTGAGCTTTGCAATAACTCGCAGTGGCCTATCGATGTATCGAGGCAGTGCTGCTCCCAGACATTCTCCCAGACAAGTCTGGTACCAATTTGCACACCCCCGGAGGAATGGAAGGCTTGGTGAGCCAAAGGCGCAGGGATCGACCACCCCATGTGTATTGCAGAGCGCCTCCGACCACCGCGCCATACGCGCCTTCTGGGTGGTAATAAGCCAACAACTATCCTGTATCCTAAAGTGCTGCCTATGAATCCATTTTATTCGTGTAGGCTTCACTCCAGTAGATTGCGGTCGATGTGACCACCAAGACCTGCATCGGGAATAACTGCTATAGAAACTCGATTTGAATCAATGAAGCTCTAAAGAAGGCGATGACACTGATGAATTAACCACAAGAAATGTTTCTAGCAATTTCGTGCGAGCTTATCAGTAAACCAAGACAATCGGGAAGGAAATGTCTAAACACCTTTGTCTGTTCTCAGATCTCGAAAAACGACAACTCTTCGATGCGACAAAAGATCAACGACTACCTCACCGATGTGGCACAGCGCATACATCAGCTGAATACCATATACAATGTCACCAGGAACAGGTTAACGCTGTTCAAAGACTAGAGATAACGTCTTCTAGGCTAAAGATAGTTGTAGTAGTGGTTGTTGTTCCTCTAAAATCCCTGATTTTTCATCATTTTGCTATAAGGCGGCTTCCTTTTCTATGTGAATCAAATTAGTACAGTGTGGAATTGGTAAGTCTGTAGATGTTTGCCAAGTGGGGAAACATTCACTAAATGGTTTGATACGACGGTGATACCACGGCTGACCTTTAGTCGTTTTCACTTAGATGAGCATTTACCGTCCCTTAGTGAGTATCCGCCTTTATTTTGTTTACTTTCGTTGTAATTTTAAAAAATCATTTCAGTACTTCTTTGATGGTGCAGAAAATCCTCGGCATAGTTGAAATGGCGGCTCTCACCCGTAAACAGGAATTATCTGGGAAAAAGAAACCGGCATTGAACCAAGTTAGGCAGTAACTAAGGATGGAACCATTTTGATGCAGCTTCAGCTTAACAGGGTTAAATGCCGATTTGTGGTCCCCAGATCATTCACGTTAACGAGTGAATGCGGATAGCACCGCTAGGGTAGAAATATTTATATCTCAGCATGCTTCTAGTTAAATCTTGTTAGTTGCAAATTATCTTTATCGAAAGCCATATTCGTTTAAGATGGCACGGCTTCCTGCTGTACTTTGGCTACTCAGTCAACGAAATACCCGATCAGAATCCTAACGAAGTTTTCAAAATGGTGAGTTTCGGTCATCGACAGTCACAGGTTAAGGGGCTTCTGTCATTTATTTGGCAAAATTCATGTTTCATATGCTTTTTTAATCTGTAGAGTTCCTCATTTTTATCTATTGCTATGTCCTGGCAACAGGTGACGGAGTTCGCACTTGAGTACCGTACTACTCGAGAAAAAATTCTTCAACAACGTAAACGAATGGCCGAAAAACGCGAAAGGAATAAGACGAGGTGTGTGGATCGCTAACATTCACCAAGGGCGAAAGTAACTTTGGCTAAAATATACGCGAAATTTTGAGACTCCCTGTGTTTCAGGGGTAAGATCTGGGCACTCGAAGGAGCCACAGATAATGCTGATCTCAATCATCGACGAAGGCCATCACAAAACGGACCAAATTCTTTGCAGGTTACTTCGAATTCCAAGCCCGTTTTGGTCCTTTTGTTTAAGAATTCATTATCGAATTCCTTAATCGAAAACCTTGTTTTCATTCAACAGATTTAAAGAGATCATCTACAGAGTATAATTTTTCCCATAGTGGAATTATCAGTGGTTTGCTGATGATGGCAAAGTAGTTTCCAGTCAGTAAGTAGTAATAAATGAAATGTCAGACCACTAATATGAGGTGCTTTCAGCGGCATGAGGAGATGTCTCGCATGTTGAACAGTCTAGCCGATGGAGGTGACGGGACGCTGAAGCGGCGAGTAAGGCAGCCTGGCGATTCCACCAATCCCAACAAAGGTAAGTTTACAAACGATTCATGATTTTGATCAGGGAGAAATGAAGAATCGCTGGACCACCTTCTATTTCTGGTAGTGCAGTTGTGTTGGACTGTTTGAAATGCAGTTTTCAGTATGCCGTCTTGGATAGAATCTAGGATAAAAACTACACTTCGTTTGAAATTTACTCTTCTTGATATGTAATAATTTATATGTAATATGTGATAATTTCATATGAGTCATTCCATACCATAGTTTGCTTCACATGTATACAATTTCTTCCATTAAGTGTCTCTCGAGTACATTGTTGTAATTGACATGGGAGAAAAGTTGTCAGCATTAGTAAACACTATTCACTCCTCCAATGCTCATTCGAATTCGAATTTTATTCCTAGGCCGGTGTGGATCGTCTTGGACGGTGGACAGTTATTGCCACTTATTTTGTGTTATGTTACAAACAACGATTTCTAATTCAGATTTACCCGATTTGGCTAACGATTCCCCCGAAGACGAAATTCTTAATGGACTTGTTAAAGCGGCTACTTTGCAGTCGGAAACGCGGGATCACCGACGGAAAGCACGACAGTTCAATCGAAAGTCGCGTAAGTTGATCGCATGTGCTGCTACTTTGGTGTAGAACAACGTGAATTGAGACGTTTTTTATATGTTTACAATGTTGTTTCTTCGACTAAACCAGGCACAGATGTTTGGAAAAAGCCTGGAAATTATGAGACGATCAGCATGGATATAGCAAGGTCTAGGAACGAGTGTGGCGCAGTATTCGGAGGCACCCTGCAGCATACACATGGGGTTGATCCCGCGTCCGCAGCCTACCAAGCCTTCCATCCACTATCGTCGGCAAACTGGTACTAGACTTGTCTAGGAGGGTAGCAGCACTGGTTCGATACATCGGTAGGCCACCGCGAGCCATTGTAAAAGCCAGATCTGCATCCGATCACCTCCAAACGATGCTTTGTGAAGTCGAATGCATGGCGCATCCCTCAGAGATTGACCAACGCCGAGAGCTTTATCCTTCTTATACCTTTTTATACCAAAGTCTTCCGGAAACGGAGCTCCATTCACATTGTCCTAAATGGGTTGATGTACTTTTGTTCATAATACGTTTCTAAACAATTTTCTTCCTCTTTTGATGTCAGGGAAGTAACTGGAGATTTTACAAAGTATATACGCCTATTTTAGTACGGCGTACAAGGACTCTGAAGCTGGTGGATGGTCAACTGGAGACGAACTATTAGCTAGCTAAGAACTAGATTCGTAAACCATACTCGCATCCATTCTAGTCGCTGTACACTGCCTCTCCATAATTGTTGCCATCGTAATCCTTCTATGATAGAAAATTTTGCGCTGGAATTGGCTTTCTCGTCATCATCATTGTTGTTGTTATCATTATCACCACTATCATCGTCACAGTGTTTATTGTCGTTGTCACTACCATCGTCGTCGTCGTCAATATATTCTTCATTGTCGTTATTGTGAAATTGTTTGTCATGACTGGTATGTTCTGAGTAAATCTTCCTTTTTAGAGAGAAGTGCGCATAATTTTCAAAGTCATTTTTTTTACTCAATTCCTCTCTTCCTCGCTCTTTGCCTCATTCTCTCCTTCCTCTTTCCTTCCCTCTCTCTTTGTTCCTCTCTCCGTCTCTGTTTTCATCATTTTGTTCTCGTTGTTTTGCAGTCCATTCTCACTTCGATCAAGACCTGTTGTCCATAGTGAGCTGATGATGTGCACAACCCATCATCCTTCACTGGAACTGGAAGTCTCCCCTTTCTTGAACCACTTGACAAGTGCCCTGTGAGATTTACATCTGCTACGCATTGTTGTACAGAGAATAAATTAAATAAATTTTATAACTTATTCGTATATGCGCATTATCCTGCGTGCTATGAGAATGAAGGATAGTAAAGTAGAAAAGAAGCTTCACACATAGCATTGCATATTGCCATGTGCTGATCAAAACAACATATTCTTCAAAATGTTAGAAACATATCGTTATCACCAAAGATTCGAAAGAATCTGTACAGTACTAGTTTACAACAATTGCCGACTCTTCGTGGGTTGGGACGTCCCTGGGTGCAGAACTGCAACGACAAGATTCACCCCTTTCTCCAATAATATCTAAAAAAAAATAGAAGCAGTGGTTGGTATCCCGTTTTGGACGAAATGGATAAAATCCAGTTGCTTACACTTGATTGCAGGCTTTTGGCCGAATTGGCTCGTAGAATACAATCCGCATAAAGCGAGAACGCACCCATACACGCATGCATGAATACGCCTAGCAAATACAGAAAGTATGTGCCAAATCGGCGCAGCAGAAACAGGGAGTCCATCCCCTGGATCCACCTGCGTCTCAGGGAAGCAAAGGTCGCTTTTGGTCCGCGATTAACCCCCTATCCGCCACCTGGGGACGCGCCACGTAGCCTCGCGACTAACCGGCTCGAGATCCCTCATATGAGGGAGATCCGTGGGCTTACAAGCATACCTCATTCTTATTCGAAAGTAATCAAAGAATATCGTTAGTGGTGATTTGGGAAAGACGTAGCACGGCTCGCTACAAAAATATATTTCGTCAAATCATCAAGTTTCCACAATCAAGGACGAACTTGTAAACAATGCTGTGAGAAGCCTGGGAGTTATTGCATTTTCAAATACCATATTCAGGATAGTCGACTTCTTATCCAGTTCTATACATTTTTATGAAAAGGAAAATAATTCCAATACGACCCCACGTCATATATTGCGCAGATCGGTCACGCACATCAACAATCCACAAAGGTTATCAGCTGCATGTAGGTTCAGCTTCTCTTCGAGGATTTTTAGTCTTTTTCATGGATGTCGTCAAATGCTGATTCTTCCACAAATACTGGGGCAGAAGTGCAAGAGGTCCACTTGGTTTTCACCAGAGAGAGGCACCGTCCTTTGTGCATTGGAAGGAGCTGTTTGCCAATATATCTTACAGCAAGTTTCTAACATTTTACGGATGGGATCGTTGGTTGGCCCAAGCGGGGTCAAACCTGTTATTTGCGGTTATTAAAAGCCATCTTTACCAGTGGGATATCCAGGCTGTCTAAGAGTTCATCGAGATTCGTTGTTACGCTAGACTTTCTCAATTAACTATGAAGATATATGACCAGTCCAGTGGTGAGATATTCACTGTATGTGGTCGTTAGTTCGTCACCCAGTCACGTTGACTCTGCCATCCTTTCGTGGAGAGCAAACCAGATTTGACTGACTGACTTGACTTAAACGAACTTGTTACATCAATAATTCAGTGTACGCTGTTGTATAAACTAAATATGCCTTTGACCACCATTACGGCACCCAATGAAGTCGATTTCATAGTGCGTCCTTGAGGGATCAATTCCGGACGCATTGATCCGATGAAGGAAAGAGAAAATCACGCAGTAGACAAAAAAAGTGTGGAAACGTTAGCGTTTACGAGCAGTAACATCACCTATGTCGCAAACAGTTTCAAATCAGGTTACTGCACCCAGTTCTACAACCACAAAGCTACCCACCAACTCTTGTAGTTCCTAGACAGGAACAATAGGTAGTATCTTTCATGGAAAACAGAATATTTAGACTCGAGAAATGCGCTTTGGCGCTAAAAAGTTTGAATGGCTGTCTCTCAACTTTAAACCCTCCGAAATCGTAATGATGAAGAAGAAAACTAAAAGGATAAATCTTTTACTCCGGGCGTTACATTTTACACAAAAATAGCAACAAACAGAACAATGGAGGTCTATAACTTCATGAGCTGAGAAAGCGTTTATTTATTTCCTTGATAACTGAATACACGCGAGACAAGTCAAAGCCAAGCGGCACTGAGGACAGAAGCAGCCCATGTATATACACCACATGTATCACCTGTAGTCCCGTTGATCGTCGAGTAACTCGAGCGGGCCTCAGTAAATCCTCCATTTTTCCCTGTCGCGTACAAGAGTAGCCCAGCGGGTTCTACTCGCTTTAGGGACTCGTCGAGCATCATATCCTTCTTCCATGCTTTTCGTGAAGAACTCTGACCATCGGGTCGGCGTTCTTCCTGCAGCACGTTTGACATTAGGAGGAATCCACTCACTAACAGCTCTTGTCCATCGGTTATCATTCATTCGCATTACGTGTCCGGCCCACTTTATCTTCGACTGTTTGGCGCATAGAACGGCATCTTTGATTTTCGATCGTTGACGTAGATCAGAGCTTCGGATCCCATCCTCTACTTGTGTGAAACGGGATACTCATAGCATCGTCCTTTCGACTGCGCGTTCGATAACGCTGAGTGGTCTTTCATCCTGCTTGCGTAGCGACCAGGCTTCTGACGCATACGTTAGGGCAGGAAGAACCGTTAAGTCGAAAAGGTGAGCACGGAGTCGGGTGTTCTTTGTTCTCTTCACTACATCCTCGATGCTCTTGAAAGCTTCCCAAGCCGCTCGTTTCCTTCTGCTTAGCTCTGGAGCTTAGCCGTTCATCATATTGATTTCCCGACCTAGATAGACATAACTGGAACATTCGGAGATATTCGTTCCGTTGAGCGTGAGTGGGGCAAACGAAACCAATCCGTCCTTCATGAACATCGTTTTCTTGAAAAATTTAATCGAAGAACAATCTTTCCACACGTTTTATCAAAGTCCGCAAGCATACGTTTCGCTTGGCTAATGTCTGGTGTTATTAGAACGATATCATCAGCAAAGCGAAGGTGATGTATCTGCCGACCATCGATTTTCACTCCCATATTATCCCATTCCAATGTTCGCATGACGTTCTGGAGGTTGACTGTAAATAATTTTGACGAGATTGTATCGCCTTGCCTAACTCCTCTTTTGACGTCAGCGTCAATATCGTTCTAGAATTGTGAAATGTTGGTTGTGAAGTTTTTGTACAGCTCACGAAGAATCTTTATGTACTGAGTAGGGACTCCTTGATTACCAAGGGCTTCCATGACTGCTTCTATCTCAACTGAATCAAAGGCCTTCTGTAAATCAATGAAAGTGAGATAGAGCGGTCTTTTGTACTCTCGCGATACTTCAATGAGCCTTGTTAACGTGTGTATGTGGTCCATCGTACTAAATCCTTTTCGAAACCCTGCTTGCTCGCATGGCTGTCCTTCGTCCAGTGTTGTGTCAATCTTGTTTAAGATGACTCGAGTGAAAAGTTTGTAGACGACGGACAGCAAGCAGATTGGGCGATAGTTGCCCATATCGTGTAGGTCGCCTTTCTTGAGCAACATCACGGTCTTGCTGGTCCACTAAGTAGGGACCTTGCATTCAGACAGGTAACCTGTGAAGAGACGAGCCAGTGTGCGTACGAGGACTGGCGAAAGGTTCTTCAGATGTTCTGATCTTGTCCTGTCCGGACCTGTCCGATCTTGGCATTGAAATCTCCAATGATGACCTTGAAGAATGTATGGTCTTCTCTGTAGAACCTCTCCAAATCCATGCAGAACGCTTCGACTTCTTTTTCGTCATAGTTTGATGTTGACGCGTAAACGAAGAAGACTGTCAAAGCCGGTGTTGATCCACATCTTTTTAATCGTAAATGTCCGATTCGGGTTGTAAACTGTTCGAATAAATGGACATTGATCATGGACAAACTCGAGCTGACGACACCGACTACGCCTCCACTGTTGCATGTTCCGAGGAACAGTTCTTCTTCAGTGTCACAGACGGCGTTGAATGGGTGGCGTCGTCTCGTCTCGGCCAGGCCGATGACATCGTACCTTATCATTCTTGCTTGCATGAGCAAGTCTTCTATCAAGGACTCGGATGTGTACGTGCGTTGTAGGTACAGATCGTCGCCATAGTTGTTGATCCAGGCAGCTTCCATTGGCCCTGAAATTTTAGCAGCCTCTCTGTACTCGTCCTACCCAACGCTGCGAAATTGGGGGCTCTTCCGGGGTCAGGGGAATGAGGCCCGTTTTTTCTTACTGTGTTTAGCATATTTGATACCCACGTATAGCTTGCTGGGCTCTGAACGTGGAGGCTGGTTATACTCACGGGTAGCTTGCCAGGCTCTCTCAGAGTGGACATGGTGCTTATTTGTTGGAGGCTCCTAACTGCCTCCCATATACTTCCCTGTCACTTGATTGCAGGCTTTTGGCCGAATATGCTAGAATATCCTAGAATATAATCCGAATAAAGCGGGAACGCACCTACACACGCATGCATGAATACGGTTAGCAAATACAGAAAGTATGTGCAAAATCGGCGCAGCAGAAACAGGTAGTCCATCTCGTGGATCCACCTGCGTCTCAGGGGAGCAAAGGTCGCTTTTGGTCCGCGATTAACCCCCTATCCACCACCTGGGGACGCGCCACGTAGTCTCGTGACTAACCGGCTCGAGATTCCTTACATGAGAGAGATCCGTGGCTGGTTGTGCGTACCCCAGCATAACCTTCATTTTTCGGAGTTTTGCTGGTTTAGCCATTGTGTTTCGCTTGAGACCTGAGGTCAGCCTGGCCAAAGCCTGCTCCAGTTCGTCACCACCACAGGCAGTCGCCGTCTTTATGGATCAGAGGGAGATTTGCCACCATGCGACTTTGATACTAGGAGGTGGATGGATAGGATGGAGGTGAATCCTGGTATTGGTTTACTCTCATCTGAGCTTTCTAATGGAAATGCCGAACTCCTCACTTCGGAGACCATGCTGGGGGATACATCCCTCGTTGTTGATCGTAGTCCGACACCCAGGGACACTTCACAGCCGCGATGAGGCGGAATACCGTTGGAAGGAGGATTATGTCTTACTCAGTCAGCTACAATTTCTACCGCTCTCATTTGAATTTCTTCACATCTTTGTCCACTATCTTAACAATGTAACCAAGAAGTCGCGGACCACGTTTGTTATCATTTGCTTGAGCTTTATTCTTTTTTTTTAATAGTTTAGACTGTGGTAAAAGGTTTGTTAACCATATGCAATGAGAAATGAGAGGAATAGAACGAGAGGTCTTCTGGACAAGAAAGCCTTTAAGTTGAAACAAACATTTTTGCGGAAGTGACGGTAAACATTCCGTTGAGAATGTTCGCTGCTTTATAAGCAAGTTACGTTTAACTTTTTATATATTGCTGATTACTTTTTAATAGAAAGGTACTCTGTTAACTTCAACCACAAAGGCCCGTAGATCTTTGTAAAACGCAGACCCCACGTCGAGCCCATCATTGCTGATGATACCATTAGTGTAAAAACAACTGCCTAAGAGAAAGGCAAGGCAAGGCCTTCGGTTGCTGTGGCTGCTAGCAAGTGAGGCCCCGCTAAGAGTAAGGTGAGCTGATTCGAAAACATCCTGAGGCTCTTAGTTTTGCTCACATCTCAGCATCCCTACGGTTTAATCTAACTAAGTTTGAATCAAATGAATGAAATGAAATGAAACAGTCTATAGTCAGTGAAAACGATTTCCACGGAGCATGTACACCATCCACTAGTGTCCGTATTGTCTGCCTTTAAAATATTCGCGCCTAAATTGGTTTCTGACAACAGAGGATAATTTCTTGTTGGTTTCGAGAGCATAGGTTCGAAGCCCAATCCGCTTATAAAAGAGTCTTTGCGCTCAGGGGGCAGGGGTACAAATATAAACGGCATGACAGATAACATCATGTAAAATCGTAGTGTAGTGCTCGACGAAATCCCACTTGTTTATTTGCTTTCCTAATCCAAGTATGGGCCTCAAAAAATAAAGTGCAAAAACATATGTCGTAAACTTCAGAAGTCCCTAACTTCATCACGGTAAACACGAGGATTTTTCTCGTGAAGGCAAGTACTTGCAAACTGCAGCAGTTCTCTGATAAGTAGTAAAATTCATTGTGAGTTGAGATGTACCGGTTTAGATTGGAAGCGATGATTATTTTCCATCCTATGATTTCTATGGAGCCTACATCTCCGCGAATGCGTTGAAGGAAAAACAAGGTAGTCATCACTGTATGAAAATCGTTCTGTATGAAATTATTCGATGCAAACGGGATCCCGAATACAACAATTATAATAAAATGGAAAGTTATGTAAGCTAAAGCTACCTCAGAAGAAGTCCAATTGCGCATGCCGGTTCTGAAGCTGAAATGAGTCGCAGATGGCCATGGATGTAGGCGACAGCTACCTGAAGAGCATTGAAGCAGGACGAGCTGTGCACCACTGTTCGAAAATTTACGAACGAACTAAGACCGTGTATTACAGCCACAACGATGCTGAGGTAATCGCAAAACATGTACCCCGAGCCAGATCAAACCACGATTTCCCCTTGCGGGGGCTCACTCACTACACATTTGGCCACGTTGGCCCTTGCTCTGAGTTTATTTCAGCTAGTTTTCTACCTAACGCTGCTGTGACCAGTCCCCGCTGGCTGGATTGATCTGGGGAGCACAAATCGGCATTGAACCTAGTTAAGCTGAGGTTGTAGTCGAAATCGCAATGTTAGCCTTTTCGAAACCGACTTTCCTTGAACCTCGGTGTGCTTAATCAATATGTATAAGCATTAATACGAGCATTAATACGCTTTGTGCTAGCTAATGATAACACCGACTTCTGCACGATGTGCGCGATGATATATGTCCGGAAGAAAAACAAGTAGTTATCAACGGACATTATCATTATATTCACCATCAGCATCGGGTATAAAAGAGCATCACTGAATGAGTGTGCCTCATTCGAGGAGATGGACCCCTGAGGAAGGCCTGACTCGACACGAAGGCGAAGCCGCCACATCGAGGCGAAAGAAAAGCGTGGACAATCGACTCGGATCATCGGCTCTGATGAAGACGAAGACGTCGAAACGTTAGCCGATAATAAATATTATTATCAACCTCGTGTAAGCTCATCAAGGAAAAAATACGTATTGGGTAGCCTTTTCATTTTCTGCTTACTACAATTTTTCACGGCAGGGTATGTAGTGAATTACAACCACAACGATGCTTAGATATTCATAAAACTTGTACTCTGGACTAGATCGAACCACGCTTTCTCTTTCCAGGAGCTCGTGCATTACACACAGCGCCACAGAGTTCTTAAATCAACAATCTGAAGGCATTTCATCGAACTTGAAAATTCAGAAGGAGAAGAAAAATGGTCGAACCATGAGTTGAGGGAGGGATAGAAATTCACAGTCCTCTTTAGGGCAGCCGATTATTCCGATTTTCCTGTTTCATAGTCTGTATTTGGCAATGCTTTCATAACACGTCCACGAGGCTCCTTACTTTTTTAAACTGCAATTCATCACGTTAAGTGTTCCATACTCAAGCATTTGTAACTAAACCGGTTTCCATTATCGTGATGGGCTTCCCGTTTCGCACGTCCGTCATTACGAAGAGATCCGTAAATCCATTTTGAGCTTTCCACCATCGCTCTTTGCAGAGTTGGAACTTGCAGCGTTGTTAGACGTCTCCAAATTTCTTTTTCTACATCTAATAAACGTGGAACACAACGGGATGCTTGGACAGCATTTCTCCACTGCGCACAAAACGCCAAATTTCACTCACAAACGACAATGCATTAGCTCTTCTCTGAGCGGAAGCTTTCAACCACTTAAAAATACCGAAGGAAAGGCTTGACTCAAATCGGAATACAATTGGTTCGGAGCCACTAATAAGAAGGCTCAAGAAAACTACTTAAGAATCTTTTTTAGAGCACACGACTCGATCTTCGTGTGCCATTTTATTCAGCTATAAAAAACTAATGAGTGAATCTTCAGAGAGAGCAAGTTACTATTTCAACGTATTTCTCTACTAGAACGTTGAGCCTAATTACCGTTGAGAGCACTATTTGTTGAGGTGTCCTGTAATATGAACATTCAGAAAGGACCATCTTTTCCCTGTAGCAAGGCCAAAAATGGACTATGCCAGGAAAACCTTACCTAGGCCATTCGAAGGGTCATGGATCTTCTCATGCCGTACCACAGACTCCCTCTCTGTGTTGTCTTAGCGAGATTAAGTTTTCGAAAGCCTAGTGTCAACTGTGCTTTATCATCGTTGATCTGGGAGTGAAGTGGTATTACGTGGAGCATTTTACTTGATCCACCAATACAAGTTCGGTACTAAAATGGGACGAAAAATAGATTTTATTAATAAAAGGGTAGAGAGCATTTTAATGCAATATCTGATTGAACAGAGGCGCGCTTAGCGCAGTGGTTGGAGGTGCCCTGCGATAAACATGCAGTCAATAGTTCGACCTCATGCCATAGGTTCACAAAGATCTCTCCGAGGTCTACAAATTGGTACCAACCCTTCCAGGAGGTTAGAAGGTTAGCAGCACTGCCTTGATACAGCGCTAGGTCATCGTGAGTCACTGTATACGTCACTTATGCACTAGATAATCTCCAACGATGGCAGTTGAAAGTCACATGCATATCCCACCGCTCATCGCCGAACGCTTTGTACTTTGTCCAGAGCATGAAGGGTCAAATTGAAACACAATTTATCCAGCCAAACACTTCCGTAGCCCAAGTAGATAAAACTTGTTACATAAATTTTCATTCTCAGATTATACAGCTTCTTTCAAACACTGCCGTTTTTCCTATATTCCTGCTGAGCAAACACAAGGTGTCACTTTATTCCTTATTATGGTAAAGCTGACGTTTCGGAGGATTTCGCCTTCCTCAGAGCCTGGAAAGGTCAAGTTCACCGCAATCTACCTAGCCAAACACCTCAATAACAAAACAGAGGGCACGCTAAACGACGATTTCAGTCATATTGAAAGTAAAATGGCTTCTTCGTACACACGACGCCTTTTATGACTCTCCATCTTAGTGTGTTACGTAGAGACCAATCGCACAGAGTTCACATGGATGCGTAATGTACCTCTCACATTGAAATATCAGTTTTAAATACTGTGTGAGTTCACGCGCGATTACGAGTCCCCTATGTAGTTCATTTTCGGGTGCTTGGAATTTATCCAGAAAGTTTCAAGAGTTTTTCGCGCTGGAGTTTTCGGTTCTTGTGCGAGGATGGTAAGTTCTACTTCCGAACTTCTGCAATCACTATCTTTACCGTTAGGGCTTATTTCGCACTTCTGCGTTGTACACAGACGGTAATACGGGCGAATGGGAATTAGCTGTCGCCTTAGAGTGCTCGGTGGTGTTTGAATCATTGTTGCGGAATAATCTAGGCTGGTCCTTCTTTAGCAACGCTTTATAGCTGCACTTTTATTTCGTTCGAGATGAACGCCAGGAGAAAAGGAGCCTCATTCTCGCAAAAATTATGCATCGGGAACGTGGTTTTCCTTCTTCATTTGTTCCGAAAAGCAGCACTTTCGAAGTCATTGGAAATGGCTATTTTCTGCGCCATTTTCAGGGTTTGTTCGTTTTGCTCTCCTTCTTTGCACGCACTGGGTACAATCATGTTTCTTACAAGCACCTCTTTTGTGCGTAATGAATAGGAGGAGAGGTAAATACATCCCTACATCGTCTTTTTCCTTTTACCATGGAACGTTAGGCCGCCGTTTTTCAAGATTGACGGAATAGTAGATTAGCAGAATTACCTCCAAAGATGTTTCTTTCTCATAAGTGCCATCAAAGAAAGGAAATTAGAAGGGAATACGTCAATTGCATTGCTAGAAAAACAAAACCGTTGAGAAAAGGATGGAAAATGCAGTTTGATGCGTAACACAGAAGGATAAAGCGCTCCATGTCCTCTGCTACTTAGTCCGTTAGGGCTCATCATTCGATTCCGTTTATAACAACGTTGAGACGAGCGAATGCACATTTGGATCTGAAACGACCTTATAAGGCCAGCAGATGTATTGAGCCCACATTTTTACCTTCCCAGACAAGTCTGGGTACGGAAGTATCGAGGGCTTGGTGGGTCGGAACGTCAATCGATGACCATTGCATGGCGCAATTAACCACTGCGCTGCACACACCCTGGTTTAGTGGACACGAGGCACAATTAACTGAGAACACTAGCAAAAGGGCTTTCCATGTTGCAATTTTAGAACTTGGGTTTGTCAACCAGAGGTATCCACATTACGCATGTTTCTCATGAATAGCTTAAATAGTTGATTCTTCAGCTTTATTTATTACACAAAGGGGTTGTTTTTGGAAGAATAGAGTTAGTTCGAGTGGTATTCGGTTTGAACTACATCTGTTTCTTTTGAGACAGCAAACGTCGTCGCCGCAGCATCCGAGCGATCACTCTGAAACGAATCCGTTAGCTTCGATTGAGTCGATGCCATTGTGTCCTTATCACTATTGAGACATTCTCAGTTTCTTTTACTGTTAAAACAATTGTAACTTCCGGATTTAATTAGGTTAAAGCCTCATTGTAAAAAAAAATAAGCGCACTCTAGTTATCATTCTGACTACACTTTCTACGCATCAGTGCCTACTAAAATTTTGGGCAAACACCCGAACTTACCTTCTTCGGTATTCGGCCGCATTTATTTGTCCTCTATCGTAACCCTGTTCAGCTCTGCCGTTGATTCCACTGGATTGACCTGCATAATAATCTGAAATTAACTAATTATGAATATATCTGAAATGAAGTACATTAACTGACCATAGGTTGATGGACGGTAGGTTCCACGTTTAGGAGGGCAAGGACAATACTCACCATCCTGCCCTGGAATTCCTGGTCTTCCAGGCTGTAATGTCAAGCATTAGGTAGCAAATATATGTGTTAAAAAATTTTCACATTTATCAATGAATCAAAATAGTACAGACCACAATTCTAGCGGCGACTTTTTAATCCGCTACTCCATCTCGTCTGTTTTCGGACCCTATCCATCGCCCATTTCGCTACGCCGCAGGACAAGCACAAGGGGAATGCCAATTTTTCATTATGAACTTGATTTTTAAATTGGAAATGAATAAACGAAAGTGGTCTCGTGCAATAATTTAAAGGTTTCTTGGATGACCTATGTATGACATGGCGCCTCTCCCAGCTTCGTGGCGACCACATATGGGGCATTCCCAAATAGTGCGTAATGGATTAAACACGAACCAAAAAGTACATTGAACGTGGCCTCAGAAGTGGATAAATTCAAAATAACGTTTTTTTTGCTTTATGCCAGAGGGACCTTGCATGACCACATACATTAGACATGTTCAACCATTCGTACGAGAGAAAGTTCGTGTATGTGAAAACTGATGTGTATATTGTCAGTAGAGGAAGGTCCTAAGTCACAGCTGGGAAGGCTTTTTGCGAGTGTTAATAGGTAAAAAAGTTTCAAAAGCTTGCCTCATTTTCTATATATTTCTTTCTATATATTTCTTCTATGTTTCTTTCCTCACTTCGATATCCATATTGAACAGGAGTGGAGATAGGGTACAAAAATTTAAGGGAAAATTAAAGCTATCCAAATCTGAACGAGCTTTGACGACGGTCTGTTCTTACACTGCACGTCAACTACCATCTGAGCACCCCATTAAAGAGCTAGTTATGGTGGATGGTCAAACAGTATTTCTTTACCTCAGAGGTCGGAGCGACATGGCACCATCCTACTATTTATGACACCACAAAAAGAATTTTCTTCGAACATGTTACAGAGGAGTTGACTAAGTGGATCGCCCTTGTGAGCATGAGCATTGCAGTGTATACCGGCTAATTTGATCAAGTAATGGTCTGAATTAGATTGTGCTTCAAAACACCAACATAATCCGAATTTGAAGGTCTTTGTTATCCTCGCTCTATATCAAGCCAGTATCAAGCTATGATGGAGACAGAGTCGTGGCATTACATTTGAAATCTCCAAAAATGTCGACTTCTACAGGGTCCTCATAAAGAAAAGATCCTAACTTTCTGGTTTCGAAATTCTATTTCTCTTAAGGAATTCGAATCCCTCAATATTGAAAGGAGCGTTTTGGAAAATTGCAGAAGATAGTAAACCCTATGTAAATGAAGCAACGGTGACGAAAGGCGCCACATGAAGCATCAACTTTACGAAATTTCACTTCGTGAATCACCCTTCGCTTGAACTCCACTCAGCTGAACGTCCATAGAGATTTCAAAGAATCTAAAAGACGTTAAAGGATTTTAGAACGGTCAGTGGTTAAAGGCTCATAGTAATCTTTAATGTTGTGCAACTAACATAGGACATGAGTGATGAAAGAAAAATAAAATATATTTAGACATGGAATTATTTGATGACAAATCCGGGTGTAGGCACGGCATGGTGTTTTGCGAAGAGGCCTCTTTCTGACTTCTCTTTCTACCATCGCTTAACTACCGTATTAGAACATCGTCATCATGACTTCAACAGTCGTGAAGTTAAGGATGTTAAGGTACCCTCGACGGTCATATTTTTTGCTATTGGAAGGTAGATTTCGATAGACTGGTTTGGTTTCGAAAAACATGAATGCTCGCAGTTTGTTATGAGTATAAATGAGGCAATAGTTTAGTATTTAAGTGGCTAAATTTCACAGATTTTCCAAACTTCTCTTTCGATCTCTCTTTGTAAGTGAGGAGCATTTAAAAACAAAGTAATGCAATCCAATTCAAAAAGCTTCAACGTACGTATCCAGGTGGTCCAGCAAGTCCCTGTTCTCCGGCTCTTCCTGGTGGTCCCCTAGGACCCATGAGACCAGGACGGCCTGGCGGTGAACTATACCCTGGAGGTCCAGGCACACCTGGTGGACCGAATTGGCCCGGCAATCCTTTTGGACCACGAACACCTATTCTAATCATGCCGGGACTACCGGGTTGTCCAGGTGGACCTGGTAAGCCAGGTGGTCCTGAAATCAACAGCTAAACAATCGGTGTACGAATTATCGAAAACAAGAATTTTAAAATTTAACCGGTTTGGCCAGGGTCTCCAGGCAAACCGCACGGCCCCTGTCGTCCAGGATATCCACTAGATCCTTTAAGACCGGGAGGACCAGGGGAACCCTGCAATTTTTGGTTGTTCAAAAATCCAGAGAATGCATCATTGCTTCATTATTAGTTTTTTGCTGAATGTTAACAGTTTCGCTTCCAAGCTTAACTATTCACAAATCGCTTCTGATAAGAACTTGTTCGAAAACATAATGAAAACCAAAAAGTGAATAAAGAACTCAGGAACTTAGCAAATAAATACGTTTGAATCCAACGGGTTTGCTCACCTGTTCTCCTTGACATCCAGCGTTTCCTGGCGGTCCTGGTGGCCCAACAGGGCAACGAATACAACCAGGTGCTTTCTGGCGGTAAGCAATGAGAGCAACTCCATTTGCTCCATCGCTTCCAGGTTGGCCAGGAATGCCGTCTTCTGGAAGGAATTGTGATTGATGATGAAGAGTACACGACACGCTTAAAAGCAAGATCAGAAAACAATTCAGTAAGACATAATGGTGTTCGCAGAAAATATAATCCTTACTAACTGGAACAAGTCTTGCGGGGCTTTCGTTGGATATTGGAAGTATTAGAAATACGAAAGCATGGAGACCTGGTATGGCTTCAATCACGTCCACCATGCGTGATGAAGTTGAATTTGTGGCAGTTCCCGAAGGAATGGATCAACATCGTAAGCTCCATCGAATATCGTTTTACAAGAGTTTTTGCATGACTACCCTTCCTGTTTTCTTCTTCGATTCACCACTATTTTAAAGCAGGTTCAATACAATCAAAAAATCAGCAACAAAATCTGTAGTTTTCGGTTGTTCACATTTTTATATTTAACTACGACGTTCCCATTGCTTATAAAGAACCGAATCCAGTAAAATAGCAAGCAAGTAACAAGAACTGAGAGACAGGAAAAATGAAGGGCCGGCACAGTGTGGTGGTGAACGCGTTAGCCCCTGGAAAGGGTAATAGCGCGTTCGTTTCCCACTGCAGACACCTGCGGCACGGAGTTTTGCAAATATCTCAGCACCATTGCGTCTATTCTTTCTGTTTCTAGTTTTTTGCTACTGCAGCTAGTGCTCCATTCTCGTAGGCCTTGCCACACGATTTCGCAACATTTCATTTCATAACGTCGACCTTGTATACCGCGCCCTTCGCTTCAAAAGTGCAATTACTTCCCCTATTTCAAATGGTACACAGAGACTTCACTTTTCATACTAGATTATTCTTTTTTCCTTTCTCTCACTTCCGTCCCATTTCAGTGAACAAGTAGTCCTTCACTACTGAGGAATCAATCAGACTATATTCCTTTAGCAAGTTTTATATCAGTGGACCGAACATTATATTAAGATATTAGCCGTATTTTTGGATCTAGAGTCTATATGTGTCAGCGCGAGGGGAAATTATGTACACTGTAGTGCTCATTTTCCCTCCCAGCGGTTTACTATCTTATCATGGCTGAGAGGTGTTCCTTAGTATCGGGCTGCGATGTACAGCGGGTCGATTTATCCTCTGGCAGGGTCTTCCAAGCTAAGAAGGAGTCCGACGTTTCGATCAGGAAGTCTAGCTAAAAGTAAGCCAATATCAGGATCCACCACCGTCTTGGTATCAAAGTAGTCTCATAGTGGCAAATCTCCCTCTGATCCACAAGGGCTGCCAGTGGCTGTGGTGGTGAAGACCTGGGGCACACTTTGGCCAGGCTGACCTCGGACTTCCAGGAAACGATAAAGATGAGCAAATCTCCGAAAAATGGAGATTATGTTGGGGCCCGCATAACCAGTGACGACGGAGCATTCAAGTATCAATTGTCAGGTAAGTGCGTGCTCATTTTCAGCGTAGCGGTTACGGTCCTTTTTCAACATGTTATGCAAATTCATTCGATAGCTAATAGAGAGCACGTCGAAGTGGAAGGTTCCAGACCAAATAGGATGCTTTAACACTTAGCAATTTTAAAAAGTTCAAACGATTAAATTCAGAATTTAAATAATAATTTACAGAAAGCACCGATTCGGATGAGCTTTTTTTCTCGATGATACATGATGTGGGTAAAATAAGGTGAACGCTCTCCAAATTCCTCAGTTTAATGAAAAAGAATGGCGCACCACCGAAAAATCAGCCTGATGGTAGGTACTAAGCAGATCGGGCCGCCTTGTGCAGCGAATCGAAAGTTGCCCGTAGGTGTTAACTTATTGTTTAACCGTCAAAGCTTGAAGCTAAAGCGGGCATAACAACATAACAGTCAAAGACCTTTCTAATCTTCCTTTACACTATTCAAAAAAGCAAACAGAACTTTAGGTCGAATCTAAAAATTGCTTCTCCATTTGTGCTACATACGTGCTTTCGTTAAATTGACAATTCATCGCATTGGTCAACATACCTCCGTCATATCCTCTTTGACCGGGCGGACCTTGCGGCCCTGGAGGACATTTATTCGGTTGAGGAGCACAATCTGAAATTAAAGTCACCATAGAAAAGCCCTTTCTCGTGGCACCATTCCGTTATTCTTCACCACTATACAGGGAGTGATCAACCGGAAATCAACTGATCAACACAACCGGTAAGATTTACAATATAACAATCTGACAACGAATGAGAACACTTGACGAAGATGGACTAGGAGTGTTTTGGGGTGGACTCCAAGAAGTTACAAGGGTCCATTAGGACATCCACTTACAAAATTGATAGACTTCTTTATGGCTTCCTCCACTTCGTTATAAGCTAAAAAGTATTCATGCATCAATAAATGGGCATTGCGGACTTCACCACACTCAAAGTAAAACCACACTACCGTGGACGACAATTGCGCTAGAGTGATGCGAATGAAAGATTTGCTGAAACACGTATTACTTGTGATTAGGGTTATCTAAGTGTCCATGTGAATAAGTTACGATCCTTGTTGAGCTAGCATGTTTTCAGCCTGCAAGTTTCGGTCGGTGGGACTGGCATTTCGCTGCGAATGCGGTTTTGGATTACGACACTTTTTACTAGTTCGAATCATCGAATCATTCAATCACGTTTGGAAAATGTCGCATAACAATGAGGTTCGAAGCAGCTGACACATTTTGAGGATGTCGAACGAGGATGTTAAAAGAAATTGTTGAAATTCACATTTTGGAGAATCATTGAAGGAAAATGAGGGGTGCTTTGTTCTCCATATCCTATCCGGTTCGTGTCGTCGTTTTGCTTCGCAAAATGTTATTTGGCAACCATTTCACGAATCGGGATGCGCACGACCGTTCACATACGGTTCATGGTTAGTGTGTCGAAATAAGGTCTCCGAAACGAACACGAAGAAGAACAAACATTGTTTCGATGTGCTATTCGAGAAAAGCAAAATGTGCTAATATAACATGGTCATGTAGCCGAACAGCCGACAAAGTTTACGCGAGCCAAGAATGAAGGGCGATGGAGATCGGCGTGGCCCATAAAAAGCAAAGGATAAAGCTCTCGGCGTTGATCAGTCCCTGAGTGATATGCCATGCGTTCGGCTTCATTAAGCATCGTGTGTAGGTAGGTGATTGGATGCATATCTAGCCTTTACAATGACTCGCGGAGGCCTATCGATGTATCGAACCAGTGATGCCATCCTCCCAGATAAGTCTGGTACCAATTTGCCGACGCCGGAAGGACGGAAGGCTTGGTGGGCCGTAGGCGCGAGGAACGATACCATGCATATTGCAGGGCGCTTCTAAGCATTACTCACAAGCGCTCCTATGCGACCCATTTCACACTTAAACTGGCTGTTTTTTTTTCATTACATGTGTTTCTGCTGCAAAATTATTCGTCGTTCCGTAGAAAACAAAATTGAAAATGACAAAAAAATCCGAGTGTTGTTTTTGAGGTTTTCAAACCCACAAAATCCAAAGGACAAAACTCGATCTCCCATGTGTTGAAATCGTGCATAGATTAGTGGAATTTTAGTATTTTCAGCTTTCATGATCACTACAAAATGGACCAAACGCTGTTTTGTCGAATCCAGTTTTTGTAATCGAACACTTGAATATTAAAAAGGATAAAGCTCTCGGCGTTGATCAATCCCTGAGTGATGCGTCATGCATTCGTCTTCATTAGCATAGTCTAGAGGAGATTGAATGCATATCTGGCCTTTACAATGACTCGCGGTGGCCGGCCGATGTATCGAGCCAGTGCTGCTATCCTCCCAGACAAGTCTGGTACCAATTTGCCGACCCCGGAGGGATGGAAGGCTTGGTGAGCCATGGGCGCATTTCACGTGCGCGCCGCAGTGGCGCCTCCAACCACTGTGCCACACGCGCCCCTACTTGAATATTAAACAATGACTAATCTTGGTTTGTTTAAGGCTTCTGACTGAAGTGTGAACAAGAGCGGATTCAAGAGATTCAGCCGAAACACTGGGCATTGTCAACCAATGAACAACCCAACCTCGATGCTTTTCATTCCTGATGGAGATAAGGACACTAAAAATGGTGGAGAAGGTCGCTAGAAGCCTGCTGCCACTGGCAACTAACAGTTGGAGTCTCTAATTAAAATGAAGACACGAAAATTCTCCAGTAGTTATGGATGAGCGAAACGTCGACCAGACTGAAGTTGTTTGACATCAGCAGCTTCAAACTCGAAATCCTAACAGGTGAGCCACTTTCGTAAACAGAGGCCTCACATGAAACGGCTACATCCACTCTTATGAACTGGCAATGAGATATTGGTTCCACCACAAATACTTTGTGTGAAACGATAACAGAAAGAATTTATTGTCAGATAATCGGAAAAGTCAAACATAACTGCAGCTTTTATATCTAGGAACAAACAATTGGAAGTGATTAGCGCACGACTAGGCTTGACTGAATGCTTCGTAGATTACTCTGAGGTGTTTTCTCATAATCTGATATACAGGAGTCTACTGATCCCTGATCCAGCCTACTTGCATGACCACTGTGCGAAAAGTTTCCGTAGCTACATAGTCTTCACCACTGCTGCAGTTCAAAATTTCGATTGAATAATTCATGCGTCCCATCACCGATGTTCTTTTATAGGAAAATTACGTAACTTCTAATTTCCAATATTTTCATTATAAAACACTATAGTAAGCTAGAGAAAGGTCTGGAGCTCATTGTTGAAACTGAAAATGTTAGAAATTTAGTGCAACGAAATATTACACAAAGAAGAACCACTCACTGCAAATGTTCGCGATCGTATAGATCTTTTGGCTGGGTTCGGCGTAGGACGACGGAGCATAGGAGTAGCTTCGTCGTGAGACACTTCTCAGTGGAGCTGTCACCTGTCCGGAAACCCGCTGCAGCATCCACTTCATGTTGAGCCACGCCTCGTCGGAATAGTGCTAAACACCACTGTTCATCGGAATCTGAGCTTCTATGAATCTTTGGAATGAACACGGAGCATGAAGTTTGTGAAAATTGCCCTTCTGTTCACTAGACGGGTTAGTTTTTGGGTTCGCAATGCAATGCATTAGTGCTGTACAATTACCTTAAAGGAATTTGATACTAATGTACTGTTTCATTGATTCTCTATTTGTTGCAACAACAAGTATAGGCTTTTTTGTACCAAAGAGTCAAAATATGTCAGACATTAAGAGTCTTCTAGTGATTGCTGATAGCTCCCATAGGTCAATAACGCAGCATGAAAGATAGTGGAAACAAAGGACTCGCATAGTGTGGTGGTGAACGCGTTAGGCCCTGGAAGGTGGAATAGCGCGTTCGTTACCCACTACAGACACTTGCGGTCCGTAGTTTTGCAAATATCTCTGCAACATTCCGATTCCATAGGATTTGCTGCATGAAGTTTCAAGAAACTACTTTCCTATTTCCATGAACAAGCACTGGGTATTAAATAAAACGGAGCACACCTTTGGTAGCTATATAGTGAGCAACGTGAAAAGCACAACTCTTTCTGCTCTCAATTCTCTTTCTTTTCTGCTCTGCTTCTTCTACTTTCTGCTTATTCTCTGCTCTCAATTTAAGAAATGTTTTTGTAACGTCTTCGGTCGCTGGTCCCTATAATTTAGCACGATCTCTTTGAACATACCTTCTTCTCTGCTGGTAAATCAAACTGTGTTCATCTAGCCACCTCATATTTGAACTCTTCAGTAGTCTCTTTGTTAACGCTGCTGAAGGCGACTTCAATAGCGAGTTCGGTGGTCAGAGGAAGGCAATAAGTTGGAGATAGCCGTAGCTGTATGGTTCTTCATTATGACAAAAGTACAGACGCTTCTCAGCTATGGGTTTGTACCTCTCCCATTCCCACAGTTATCTCATGGAAAATAAACCCTTGAAAGACATTCCGCTGGTCCTCATCAACACATTGGCTAGACCCTTTCACCTAGCAGAATGCAAGGCTTCTATTCAGTGGGAGAACAACAAGGCTATTTTTTTTTCAAAAAGGAAGGCAGTCGTGGTAGCTCTGGACTGCCTAGGCGTCCCTACTAAACATGCGAAGATTTTTCGTGAGCTATGTAAAAATTCCCCTACCAAAATATTTTATATATTTTGCCATTCTACAACGATATTAACATCGACGTCAAAAGAGGGGTTAGGCATGGCCATGCGAGCTCGCCAAAACTTTCTCTACCACTCTCGCCATACCTCCACTCTCGAAACAGTTATGCGAACACTGGAGTGGGATACATGGTGGTGAAAATCTGCGGTCAGAAATTACACCATCTTCGCTTTGCTGATGATATCGTTCTCAAAACACGAAGCATTAGCCAGGAAGAACGAATGCTTTCAGACGTTGATAATGTTTGTGGAAAGATTAGTCTTAGACTAGATATCATAAGAACGATTTTCATGAGGAACGGATTGGCATCTTATGCTCTATTCAGCTCGCAAAATCAACAGATTAATGACGTAGTTCCAGAGTTCTGCAAGAAGAAGTAGTCATCTTGGAGGTTTTGGAAGTGTCGAGGAGGAACAGGCCTACGAACATGCGCTTCCGCGCTCACATTTGCAATTCTACAATTCCTCCTGCCTTAAAGCACACGTGGAGTAAATGTCGAGAAAAAAAGGTGAAATAAGTAAGGTTTTACGGCATCCGATTGACAAGAGTTGCTAGCGAATGGATCTCTAGCGGAGTGGTCAGTGATGCAGGCCACCGGAAAGCAATGTGCTGGTGCGACCGTGTCCCCAACCCTTTTCGCCCGTCCAGTTAGGACTGCTTCAACCCGGCTATTCCGGAACTCCAGAAGAACCGACTCCACCTGCTTTCTACAATGTTCATGAAAGGGCGAAATCCTCAAGCAACACCCGAAACAACACGGTATATATTTCGTCGACGATGAATGCGAGGAACACTAATCGATACCAAGAGGTGCTGGGATTCGCACAGTAGATGCGACAGCTAGTCTT
>MQTX01000060.1:721554-824077 GCA_009735665.1 Angiostrongylus cantonensis | reverse complement strand
ATAATAATAATAATAATAATAATAATAACAACAATAACAACAATAATAATAACAGTGATAGTGATAGTAATAGTAATAGTAAAAGTAGTAAGCAAATAACCTTCCACTTGGTGAGATCTCGCATTGCTTCGTTGTAGGCATCATTAATTTCCCTGGCTGTAAGGAAGATGGTGACAACCGAAATGCTGAGCAGAATGCCTGCCGAAACGACGCTCATTTGAGCCACCACGGTGGTAGACAGCATCCTGGACTAGCGCTCGCGCTCGCTCGCTCCTAGCGCTTACACTAAATGAGGCTGAAATCGGAAAGCACCTCAGGACAATAGGAGTAACCGAGGCAGGTTCGAAATTTTCGCACTACAGTAGACACTACTACTGTGCGAATATTGGAAATCCTTCGAGAATAACATGAACACACATGAGCGAAAAAAAAAGCATGGAATTGAGGAAGGCAACGGATTGTTTGAAATCTACGAGACTTTTTGCTGCAGCGATAAAGAGAAGAAGCCAAACCACGCCGTCGATAGGTTGTCCCATATTTAAGCGTCTTTATTTGTTACACCTGCGAGGAATATATAGTTCGTTAATCGTGTTGCTTTCAACAAACTGACCATTCGGGATCAATCACAACGTGGCAACCAAATGAAGTCCCACTGATATCGACGTGTTGTGCTCGAAGATGCATAGATAATAAACAGGAATAATAGCCATAGGACAAAGAGAATGGCAGAACCGAAACCAGAGCCATCAGAAAAAAGAAGCGGGTGCCATCGCTAAGCATAAAGGGCCCCAGAAAGAAAGAGCTAAAATTCTAAATGTTAGTTGCTTTGACAAAGCTCAATCTTTAGATTTAAGTGACGCGTATTAAAGGGAACGCAGTTGTTAAGAACATTACTCATTTTGTAAGCTCCATGGGACCATAGAAAGAAGCGTGCTGCTAAAAAGTTAGATGATTATCCTGCTCATTGTGAGGCACGTGGGCTTCCCAGACTATCCGCGCTATGTTGGCCGTGAAAAGTGAAAATTAAGTTAGATATTTCTTTATTACCGTTGTTTCATCCCATTGTCTATTTTCAATGACGTTTGCATTGCAGTGTTTACATCAATTTCGAGTAGCAAAGTTTTTGATGGAAAAATCATAATTGCACAGAGCATGAGAGGTATTTCAGAGCTGTTTCTATAACATCAACAAATTTCCACTGCCTTGGTAACATCTCTTAAGAGGACCACGATAGAATATTGTGGTTGAGACACATCACATCGGCCTGTTAGAGTGTTTGAGGAGTTAGACAACTCTTAGCGGTAGTGCTTTGAAGTGTGTGTAGTTTTCGAGCGGTATGAAATTAGTGATAAACCGACGCATAACTAGCGGTTGTTTGGTGAGTTAATTGGTTGGTTGAAGTTAAAACGAGTTCTGCACTCCACGTTGAATGGAAATGAGCACTGGGTGACGCTTTCGGTGGAACTGCAGTAGCGCGCTAGTGGACAGTGTGGTGTTTTATCGCACTTCGGCCATTTATAGAACAGGATGAGCGAAACTCGTCTTCGGAGTGGTCTAAATTGAAGCCTCCGCCCTCACCTACGGCGATCTCAGACCTCATAGCGATGTGCTGAACCAGGTTCCGAAACGACATGGTAGTGTCATAGGAGCGCCCGCATGCAAACACTGTTCTTCATCACATGTTGAGATCTACCTCGTCAGTGAAGGCATCGTGTAATTCTCTTTGGTCAGCAAAAATCCGAAGTGCGCCAACCTAGACATGATGGTCGTCCGAGTTTGGAATATGTGAGGATACCAGGAGAACGAAAGGAAAGAGATATAGAAATCTTCTCGTGACTTCTTGAATTGTTAAGTAGATATGAAGTTGTTAAGAAGATTTATTAGGCTAACGTCTCGACGTCTCCACTTTCCTCGGAGCCGTCTTCTTCAGCTCATCCCTCCGAGGAAGACGAAGACGTCGAAACGTTCGTCGAATAAATCTTTGCAGCAACCACATCTTGGCCTAATATTCCAAGAAGACTTTGGTTGTTCATGCCGCAGTTAAGCGGCGGTAGGTTTGAAAAATGTACTCTTTTCGTGACGCTGGGTTTAATCAAAAAGACAGCGAACGATTTCTTGAGATTGATCTGTTTTTTGCTACTATCCAGATAAATTTTATGCTTAGCAAAGGGGTACTTACCATTCCACATTGGAGCTCAATGGATTAGTCAACATAACCAAGTTTGAAGGGCAATCGCCAGTTAACTCTATAGTATATTCACATATGTCAGTCCCATATGGCACCTAGAAACTTGTTTGGATAGTGGAATCTTTTATAGTCTAGAGGACAATATGAGCTCTTTGTATTTTGCACTAAAAATCGATCTTGATCTTCTTACACTATAAGCCATTTGGTGTTTTCCGCTTAATGACGACGGTAGTAAGTGAGCCTATCGTTGCTACACGTTGGAGTGCTGTGGAGTTTTGGAGTTCATCAGCCGTAATCGAATTCACATCGTAGACGAATTATTCGGCAACTATTCCACCTGTCTGAGTTTATCCTACCAGACGTTGGAGATGAACAACAAGTTCAAGATGCAATCAAAAACTTGCAGGAACCAGGAGACGATTTTACAGCCAAAGAGCATTTGTGGATGAAGATGCGCAGACCAGTCATTCTTCGCAATCAAAAATTTGTTACATGACATAGTCACATAGCATATATCTCCTCAATTGTTGAGACTTTGCATTTGTCTACAAACGGATAGGCCTATGAAATTCTGCAGAATATCTACTCCACAGTGGACCGCTTCACTTCAGTCATTAAAGCTCCAATAAAATAAGGTGCCATGCAGCGGAGACCCATCAGAATATAGAGGTGCCAACTCTACTTAGTTAATAATTTGCAAATAGTGTTTCCTTAGGATATCGATCCTGTTAACAAAGCCTTGTGAAATAATCGGTGAGTTGATAACCAGTAATATGCTGGCCTTTTTTAGTTCAACTTCATTTATGAGATAATCGCTTCAGTATTCAATGATATATCTCCATCAACCAGCACATCTGCACGTTTCTTCTACTTCATCAAACAACTAAATCGGTTGGTAGGCAGTATCAACAACAACCCACTGGAAGATATGTGTATACCATGGTTACGGTATTCTGTAGGCATCTGTGATAACGATACCTACTTGAGGATATCTCTTTGTGACCTAAAATACGTGGATTCAACTGACATATCATCTAATGGACCGTTAGATTGTGGTGATAAAGTCTTACGACGGAACCTTGCCACCATAGTGAACTGGAAGGTCGACCTTGCAACCAGTGGTGACGGCGAATGGCTTAATAGTTCCCTTCCAGTCGCCAGAAATGGTTGTTGTCCTTTGCATCCACCGCGGTTCCATAACGGCGCATAATTTCTTAGCGCGTACACGGGTCTCGTTCTGAGGAGCCCCTGCTGCGCCCTAATTCGCTTGAACCTGGTTATAGCTCAGCGTTCACAGTTGCTGTCGTAGAAACTGACGTTCAGTAGACGGAGAAAATAAGTGGATTGATTGTTGGCTGAAAAGATTTGCTGTTATCGGTAGGTTTTCTTGGGCAAGAAGTTCTTTTCAATTACGGCCTTTGTTTTTGAATATGGTAACAGTTGGCGTAGAAACTACTCAGCAAAAATCCCTTTTCATTGAAAACACCTTGTTGATGAAATCTCATGAATTTCTACAGCATTTTCCAGGGCGATAAGTGTTTCTTTGGTGATTTGCTGCCGAGTAACCGGCAATTAAGAGGAAGTCGCCATTTTCACGAGCCGAATGTGCTATACTCGTTATTAAACGTATGCTTTGTAACCCTCGCAGATGAAATGAGGACGGTTCAATAGATGCTAGATACCGCGATTAGCATATGGCGGCACCAGCTCGAACCGGATACTGAATGCTTCAGCACCAGCTTTCCCAGCCTTCTCAGAATTCCTTCCGAAAAACTCCCCACTCATCAAGAAAACCTGCGAAAACAGAAAATCTTTTTGTGGTCCATAAAAGGCGACTGTATTCCTGATGGACATCTAGGAACCGATCTAGGTTGCCAAGCACGGACCGTACTCTTGTATTGGGTGATGATTACCAAGAAACAAAACCAAGTTAAGGAATCCTGGAGAGCTCAGATCATATACGGATAGGTATAGATTTGGTCTAAATGGAAATAGATATTTTTGGAATTCTAACTTATGTTCACTCAAGACGCTCAACAACTGAAGCGAATGCAGGTGACATGGCTAGAATATCCTTCTATAATCTGGAAAAAAAGAGACAGCGTTTCCGATAAGAATAATCGAACCCGAAGCAGACAAGGTGGAAAATTAATGCTGAGTGCTCAGAAGTTTCCAGTATACGAAAAGAGTATACGAGAGGAGAAAACTAGTGAAGAAAATCTGGTCACTCTGCTGAGAGAGAACGTACTACATGAGAACTTTGTCTGCTATTTAATAATCTGGAGCTATTACATAGAATCATCAAGAGCATTTTGTTATACTCATCAGATTTCACTGGGCTGTTATAAAAAAAAAAAACTATTGAGGCCAACATTTCGGCGTCCTCGCCTTCTTAAGTGCTGGTACGACTTCAGCTGATTCCCCGCTTTGTTGTTCCGATGTGTGTTCTTGAAGTCGAATCCAGTGAAGCACCGTTCGAATAACATTACCCTACTCAACGTCTCCCTTAATACAAGCGATTCTTAAGTTACTGTAAAGGGCTGTTTAAAAATCAGTTCTGTAAAAGTTTTACAACTATTGGATGGAGTAGTAAAATTCATGGCTTTTTACTCATTATCATGACACTCAATTTGTTTACTCACTTGCTGGTAATCCCCGACCTCTTTTGTTTATCGCACCCAGTTTGAGCCCACTTTTCTAAATCTTAGCTTGTCTTTCGAGTCCGACTAAGCACTTAGGTGTGAGACATACTGTGATCGCTGGTTCCTCATCTCAACATCAATCGCTCACGTTTCACAATATGCCTCTTAGCGTAGAAATTGATGAACGATGACGTCACGAAAGAAAAAGGCAGGGAAAGAATTAATTCCTGCAATAAAAGTCGTGAATATCGAGAAGCTTTTATAAAGGAAAAGCAGAGCCACAAGACGACGCCAGTTCTACAGCTGTAGGAATGTACTGCGCCTGGTTTTCGTCGCTGTTCTTTCTCTTGTATTGCTTGTCACTATTCAACCTTTGTACATCCCTCAAACGGATTTCTAGTGAAGAAAATAAAAAACTTCTGGAACACTGTGATTCAAATGGTATTTACTCCGATTTCATAACTTGCTTTGATAGCCAGGACACGAAAAGTGCAAATAGCCTAAGTTCCCCTTTCTCAAATGGGATGTGCGAAGTGCGGTAGTTAATAACTTCACGCCCGGAGGCACGCATGGTCTCTGGTTCCAATACACCTTAGGCTAATCAAACTTCCCATCCCTTCAATTCCCAAAGGTATCGTCGATTTTTGTGGTTGTTGCGCTCGCAGGAAAGTTTTTTAAAAATTTAAATTAAGTTTTCATTCCAGCTAAAAAATTAATCTCGGTCATATTTAAAGTTGAATGAATCTTTTGCAAAACCTAATAAGTCTATGAAGTCTGTGAAATTCTCATCACCTGTAAAGTTCGAAAACCTTTCAGCAATAGTCGAAAACCTACATGATCACGAGGGGGCCATTGTTATGCGAAGGTTGCTCCACAATATCTTAAGTTTTGCTGGATTTTAGCCTTTTCCAAGCCCTGAATGATTATTTGACATAAAGCTTAGACGGCAGTCATATCCCCTTGTTGTGGAGTTTTTGGTCGAAATTCCTACCTAACTGAAATCAACCTCGAATCAGAACAACATTTCAGATGTCCCTAGCACGGAAACAGTGAGACTACAATAAATAAACCTACTTTTTACCAGTCTTCAGCCCTGTTTACAGCTTCTTTCTTCTCACCTTTTTCGCTAGTTTAAGCGAATTTAAGTGGGATTAAAATACTTGGATACTTAGAATGCTCGTCCTCACTGGTTGTGGGGGTCTCAGCATAATCTTCAATTTTTCGAAAATTTGCTGGTTAAGCCATTGTGGCTCCCTGGAATCCCGAGATCAGCCCGGCCAAAGACTGTCCCCGATCGTTACCACCACATGCAGTCGCAGCCTCTGTGGATCAGAGGGAGATCTGCCACCATGAGGCTAGTTTTATACCAGGACGGTGGTCCATTCTGATATTGGTTTACTCTTAGCTGGGCTACCTGATGGAAACGCTCGGTTCCTTCTCAGCTTCGGACACCCTGCGGGGGAATAAATCACCCCGTTGTACGTCGCAACCAGACATCCACGAACATCTCCCAGCCACGATGAGGCCGTAAACCGTTGAGAAGGATAGGAATTAGGATGACAGGTTGAAAATGTTATAAAAGAAACGGTCACACATGATCTGTCTTTTTTGAATATGTAGGAACTACCTGATCTGATGTGGTGATTTCAGTAAAAACGCGTCAAAAACGAATGATGAACGGTACACCCGTGAAAAAAGGAGACATGAAGTATGCAGTAATGTTGGACATTGGAAACGGCAAGTGTTCGTCTTCGTTTAAACACCCAAGGAAACACTTAGTTAATCCTTGCCAGGTTCTTCACGATGCTCCGGGGTGTTGATCAGCCGTCAGCACGTGCTCACCGCTGCGCATTGTTTCGTTACAAAGGAGGAATGCCGGTCTCCTCTTGCAAATCATAAGAAGTGGAAACCTAAGTAACACCATTTTTTCATTCCTTTCGAAAGAACCACTTTGTAAGAATCACGTTATGAAGGCAAGACAGCCCTAGTTCTTTTTTTACCTTTCAGTGATAAAGCAAACACAGTGTATGTGCATTACGGCGGATATTGTGTCGTGGTAAAGCCCGCCGGACACTGCCCAAGAAGTGAGGAAACGAAGAGAGTCAAAGCAGTTCAGGTGTGATTCGCTGTTGTGGCGTCGTTCATGAGCGATGCATTCCATGAGGATTATAGATGGGAGTTCCCGCCCGTTACTTCATGTCTAAATGCCGATCTGGCGATATCGCTATTGTCGAGCTAGAGACCGCACTTCCCGAGAGTGCCGACTATTACGACATGGCTTGCCTGCCTACTAGGAGAGTCAAACTCACAGGACGTAACCTCATTTCAGCTGGTTATGGCTATGACCGTAAGTAGAGTATCAGCATAACACTAGAAAGTTTACAGTGGATAGAAATCAACTCGTCTACTTTTCTGTGAGCGGGTGAATTCTTGAACAAGAAATTGGAGCAAATTCGTCAGATGAGGTACAAATAGATAGAAGTGAATTGCCTCGCCATCACTTTTTAAACCATTTGCGAAGCGTTCAACTTGAGCTAGGATATTACAATGAGCAAAGACGAAACAAATTAAGCACATAATAATGAAGCTTATGAGAAGTGCAGCGAGGATCGGACTCGATTTATTTCCAGTTGAAAAGTGTTTTTGTAAAGGAATTTCGCGCCCAAAAGACATTTAAGCCTGTGTTGTAAGCATAAATATAAAGGTTTTCACCGATGATTCATTCAAATGCCAACTTAATCTGTTCTTTTGTAATCCTGAAAAAGGCTATCCTCTAGAAATTACATGTTTTGGCTCGAAAAGATGTCCGATGTACTGCCGTCAACCCGCAAACTCGTTCCCATTTCCATCCAGGTAGCGCTGCACTCATCTTTGTCCTCATAACGGGTCCTCTTCAAGGAAGCAGACGGAGAGCTGATGCAATCAACTCTAAAAAAACAGCAGTCCCCTTTGAGAAGCTTGTCCATCAGCTGTTTGTCTAAAACTTAATTGTCTAGCCTGCGTGTGGGCGTAGATGTCGCCTCTCTTTAACAACACCGTTCGCTATACTTACGTGGGTGCTAAAATTTTAGCAGAAAATAGAAAACTCTTTGTTACTTCAACAGCTATCTGCTGAATTATTATGATAGAAATCAACCGCAACGATGCTGATATATTCGCAAAACTTGGACCCCCAACCAGATCGAACCACGGCGACTTCCCTTTCCGGGGGCTCGCTCATTGCGCACTGTGCCAAGGGGACCTTGCTCTGCGCTTCCCTCAGTTACTTTTCTATCTACTAATGCCATCGGCAGGCATCCGTCAATGGGATAAATATTATAATAGAGCACTAATCTAACACCTAATTTGTGACTTTATCAGATTTGGTGTCTATTTCTGAGAAAGACACCTTCTTTCTCATTGTTGTACAAGAGGGTATTATTACGTATTAGAATCAAGTTACAAATGTCTAAAACCGACTTCTGAGGTTTCTAGCGGATAATGTGGCTGCTACGGAGAAGCACATGGAGAAGGTCATATACTCTAAAGAGCCATTTTGCGACCCGTCTATCAAAGTCGGTAAGGACGCGTTCTGCGTTGTGGAAAAGGGACAGTTCGCCTGCAAGGTTTTGACTGTGCAAATCTTTCCACCCAGTTTCTTGCCCTCCCACACACGACTTCCAGGGCGACAGCGGTAGCGGAGTGATGCAGCCGGCCAGTAAGCTGCGCGATTACGTGATGGGAGTGCTGGCCATCGGTCTCAATTGCAACGACGTCCAGGTGTTTATGCAACGAGGCGGTTTGTTTTCGTTTCTTTCGATATCCATTATAGCTCTATTATGAGATAAAACGCGCAAAACGACTCGCTGTGTCAGCTGTTTTCAGCATGGGAAAACTATGAATGTGCACTTGTCTGGCTATGTTTGTGGCATTGCAAATGGTACATTTTCTAAGAAACAAACACTGTTTGTATTATTTTACTTTAAATACCCCGCGTACCAAGGCTCGTCGGCGGAAATATAAGCCGACACATTTTCTCCTATGCGGACCGGAACTATTATTCAGTGACGGCGATTTTCTATGTTTCTGGTGCCAATGTTTCTGGTGTTCTTGCAAAGGTGTCTTCAGCAAAGATTTGGCTGGGGAAGAGTTGGCACGATGTTTGACAAAGTGGTAATCGATTAATGAGAACCTGACTAATTTCTTGATGATAGAAATTTCCATACTCATTCCTTTTTCAACTTCTATGTCCCACGTCTAATTAGGTAATCTCCTGTAATTGAATTGGTTTCATCCTGTTGTTCATTGCCTATCGCAAACGATTTGGCTCTCAGCAGCTTCTGCCAAATACCTGACCAGACACAACAATGCATGTGGACGGACAAACCATACGCAAAGATCACCCTCACGGCCAAGTATTACTACTAAGTGTTGAATTTCGATGTAAAACGGAAGTTTTCCTCTTTTCCTATATATGAACTGAGGGTTTTGACATTTCTATCTGAAAGCCTAGCTAAAAGCAGAACTAGGCCATAGAATTAACCTAAAAGCTGCTTTTATTAAATCTCCGAAAAATGGTCAGTACCTCCCGATGAGCCATGGAAAGGTGGGTTTTCAATGGTTATCTTCTAGAAGAAAGTATTGAAGAATACTCAACTTTCCCTTTTAGTCCTTGTAACACGCAAAGTATAAGCCATTATAATGCGTAAATAGCTATGGTAGGCACATCGGTGCTTTTTCTTTTCAAACTAACTTTCTGCTCTCATAACATAGATTTAATAAAAATGCGGCCGTAGGCAAAACCATTGGCGCTGAGATTTCTCTTAAAACCGATACAACGCTAATGTGTATCGCTGTATAATACTGGTTTTAGGTGGAGTACTGTATAGTTCCATTCCAGCAAAAACGAGATTCAGAAACACATCGACCAGTGTTGAGCTTTCAACACCTCGTCGGATTTTCAAGCGATGTTGCGTCCACTGGATTCCCACTTATTCGAAGCGAGTTGGAGTCTTCCGAACGTCCAATTCTTTGAGCACGATGAAAAGCCGAATAGAAACAAGATGGGGATGCGAACTTAGCGATATCGTGGTGACTTTGTGAACACGAAATAGCGAACTGCGCTTTTGATTGGCATATAAGACGAATACTAATGTAGAAAACTCTATTTAAGCAAGTGGTTGACTTTTGAAGGAGGGAAAAATGTTAGCTGTTTCCTGAACACCGTCATTGTTCTGCGTTGTGTCGATGGATATATGTTTCATCTGAAGGGCATCTATTACGATTAGAAAAGCAGATGAGGAATCAATTGTAGAGATGGTGACAAACGAGATTTCCCATGACTATTGACATAACAATGGGCGAGTTCTCGTCGTTGACGAGAGTCACAGAGAAATATTCTAAAAAATATTGCAACTTAGCGCTATTCTTTTTTTATGACAAGTTATTGCATGAGGTACAACCACAAAGACTCTGGAATATAAGCAAGACCAGGAACCTCAATTGCGCGTAGAACCTGCAATTACCTGTCAGTGTTCTCTCGTGCTCTCCATTGCATTGACCAAGCTCCTTGCTTTGCCTCTCTCTCCAGCAATTTTCTACTTTAATGGTGCTATCTGCAGTGACTCGTTAACGGGAATAATCTTATAATCGAAAATCGGTATTAAGCCCAGTTAAGATGAAGCTGCAACCGAAATCACAATATTTCAACTTTTCTTTACTGCCTATTCTCTTTTCAAGGTAGGGTGTTATGTGGAATACACCACAAGGATTCTGAGACATGAATAAAAAGAGAGTGAGCCTCTTTATGATTGTATTTCACATGGCATCCTTTCATGAAGAAAACCATTGACGGTAAATAAAAGTCAAAACATTGGTTTCTATCTGGCACCCTTTTTATTCCGAACACGGAAAACAATGCAGGCAGGCGATAAAAGAAGATCTCAAAGAAAGAAGAGCAGCAGTAATGGTCGAAGCTGCAGAGGCTAGGAAAAACATTCGAATCCGACGCGCAGACGGAACAATAACAGCGTCCAGAAAGGCAATGGAGAAATTCATCCACGAATACTACCCAGATCTCTTCGAAGGCCACGTCCACCTCCCGTCACATGAAATAAAAGAGGATGGATATGTTGTACCACGGGTTCTCCCGAAATCCGACATGCCATTTCGTCGGTGAAAAATCGAACAGCACCAGGTCCGGACAGGATAAAATCAGAACATCTGAAGAACCTTTCGCCAGTCCTCGTAAACACACTGGCTCGGCTCTTCACACGTTACTTGTCTGAATGCAAGGTCCCTACTCAGTGGAAGACAAGCAAGACCGTGTTATTGTTCAAGAAGGGTGACTTACACGATATAGGCAACTATCGCCCAATCTACTTGCTGCTACATGTCGCCTACAAACTTTTCACTTGAGATTCAATTGAGATAGAAGCAGTCATGGAAGCCCTTGGTAGTCAAGGAGTCCCTACTCAGTACGTAAAGATTCTTCGTGAGCTGTACAAAAATTTCACAACCAAAATTTCACCATTCTACAACGATATTAACGTTGACGTCAAAAGAGGAGTTAGGCAAGGCGATACAATCTCGTCAAAATTATTTACAACCCCCTCCAAAACCTACTCAATGTGAACATTGGAATGGGATAATATGGGAGTGGAAATCGACGGTCGGCAGATACATCACCTTCGCTTTGCTGATGATATCGTCCTTATAACACCAGACATTAGCCAAGCGGAACGTATGCTTGCGGACTTTGATAAAGCATGTGGAAAGATTGGTCTTCGACTAAATCTCAAGAAAACGATGTTCATGAAGAACGGATTGGTTTCGTTTGCCCCATTCATGCTCAACGGAACGAATATCTCCGAATGCTCCAGTTATGTCTATTTAGGTCGGGATATCAATATAACAAACAATCGAAGATAAGGTGGGCCGGACACGTAATGCGAATGAATGATAACCGATGGACAAGAGCCGTTAGTGACTGGATTCCTTGGGATGTCAAAAACACCGCAGGAAGACCACCGACCAGATCGACAGAGTTCTCCACGAAGAGCCTAGAAGAAAGATATGATGCTCGACGAGTCTCTAGAGCGAGCAGAACCCACTGGGCGACTCTTCCACGCGACAGGGAAAAGTGGAGGATTTACTGGCGCCCGCTCGAGTCACTCAACGATCAACGGGACTACAGGTGATACAGGTGATCAGCATCCTTGTGGATGTATTCTGGAAATGCCTATTGATTCGCTTTCGGAGCAGTAGCTTCTCAGATCTCAAAAGAATATTATGCTTACTGATCAGTGGTTACACTAGGTGTAATAAGAAAAAGATCATCACACTGTCGTATATTGTACAACTTTACAGGCGATAAAAACAGAGAATATCGTGGGACGGTCATCACTAATGTGCGCAAGTACCTCGACTGGATCTGCTTCCACAGCGGTATATGCGTTCCTCCTTTAAACACAATGACTGCCAAAAAAGAGAAAATGGTATCGATCTACTAATCACCGAGCTGCTTGACGACAGCGTTCCCTTCCCTGCGTTGTGGTTTCTTCAACAGCTGTGATTGGTGCATAGTTTTTCATAACTCTATGCTTCTAGTTCTTTTCAAATTAGAATTGCTTGAAACCATGCATAAAGTATTAACACAATGTTTCTTTTTCTTGTTGCAAACATTGGCCGCTAACGCTCTTCCCCAATTCACGCGACTCCACTATCTCTAAGATTGCGAGAAGAATCGACTCGAAAAGCATTCACAAAGATCATGAAATCGTCAAGCAGCAGCAGGAAGAACACGCCAAATGTTCAAAAGACCTTTGTCGACGATGAATGCGAGGAAAACGATTGTAATAAATTTGGAATCCGCACAGTAAATATGATGATAAAAGCTCTCTATAGCTCTCGGCGTTGATCAATCCCTGAAGGATACGCCATGAATTCGACTTCATTAAGCATCGTTTGGAGTTGATTGAATGCATATTTGGCCGTTACAATGGCTCGCGGCGGCCTACCGCTGTATCGAGCCAGTGGTGCTATCCTTTCAAACAAATTTAGTACCAATTAGCCTACCTCGGAGGGATGGAAGGCTTAATGGGCTATGACAACGGGAATCTATTCAACGTGTGTATTGCAAGGCTCTTCCAAGAGTCGTGTAAATAAATAGTAATAAAGCAAATGATACGAATAGGCTATTGCTGTACATTTGAATGTGGCGCCGTTCACGCATGCATAGTTGCCAGACCGGCGACCTCCTTTGGACCACTAAACCTTTCTTCCGTTATACACTTGGCAATCCAATATCCAGTTTAGTTAAACGGTCTGTGGCAAAAAGTAGTTTATGTTGATTGTCGGCCGAGTTTAACAATCACCATATAGGCTCATTTCATATGCAGTATGCTACAGCTACAGGAGTTCGATCGAACAGTTTGACACTTGGGTCCACGTTTCACAATTCGAGAAATTTTCTCCAATAAATATCATAAAATTTGAAGGGGTGGCTCTGAACCCGTGTAATAGAAAAAACCGAAAATTCATGAAATGTGCAAAAACGAAACGAAATCATTACATTCATTTGTGATTGACCATATGATTATCGTACGTGGTCGTACGACAAGAAGCATTGATGCTCTTATTTATTTAGCACAAGGGCGCATGTGGCGCAGTGGTCGAAAGGGCCCTACAACACACACGTGGAATCGATCCCGCGCCCAAGGCCCACCAAGCCTTCCATTGCTCTGGGGCCGGTAAATTGGTACCAGATCTGTAACGGAGGATGGCAGCACTGGCTCGACACCGCGGTAGGCCATCGTGAGTCATTGCAGAAGCCAGATCTGCATCCGATCACCTCCAAACGATGCTTTGTGAAGTCGAATGCATGGCGCATCCCTCAAAGATTGACCAACGCCGAGAGCTTTATCCTTTATCCTTTATTCATTTAGCACTTAGTTGTCACATCCTCAGATGTCATTCCTTCATCTAGTACCTATCACTGAATGAATTTGTAGGATTCTTCTGCGGTTTCGGTTGGGTTATGAGAATCTGCTATCACCTTTCCACATTGACATGCTAAATCCTGGTCAAGCCGGGTGTCTTTGTAATCTGGAAGCTGTTATGATAAAGCGTCTCCACGTCTTCACTACAGATATTCGTAGGCCCTCATAGATCGAATAAAACCTCGCACTCTTGTGACTAGGGTTTTCCATAACGGCAGTTAAACTGCTATATCGTAAACTTCTGTAGTTAGCGGAACGACAGCTGAGTGACAAGATGAACAGACTGAATCTGAAACAGACATGTTTAATAGTGCGTCGCTTCTTCTCATGCATGATCTTCACCTGATGATTTCACGAGCGCATCTGAACCCTAGTTTTAAAATGCATCTGGATGTATGCTGTTTCCAATAGCAACATTCATATTCGGGAACGCCAAAAAGAAATACATAGACGATCTATGCCGTTATGCTGTTCTTCATACTATTACGGCTTCTCTCGTCTGCCTCGTGCCTTCAGCACATTTCGAGCTGCCTCCATGGATGTTTGTCCGCAATCGAACTCATGAGATAAAGTAACACAAGTAACACAAGTGGCGTTGAAAGCATCATCTCATTCTGTTAAAACCGTTTATGTTATAAAAACTATTGCATGGTAAATAACCAAGAGAGAAATAGGCCGACTTTGAAATAATCTGAAGCTAAAATAGCAATGTATAATTTTTTATGTAGCTTATTAATTTTTCATGGCAAGATATTGTGTGAAATACAACCGCAGTGACGCTCAGATATTTGTGAAAACTTGGACTCCAAGCCTAATTCGAATCTTCGACCACTTTTACCCTAGCATTCTGGTCAGCAATCACCCGTCAAGGAAACAAAAATCTGCACTGAACCCAGTTAGGTAGAGGTTGTAGTCGAAATCGCACTGCATAACTTTTGATGTACTGCCTATTATTTTTTTCATGGAGGGTATTATGTGGAATGAAACCACAGTTATGTTCAGATATTTGTAGATCTTGGACAGGCTTCCAGATTCAGTGGTGCAGTAGGTAACACCTGTACCTCCGGAAAGGGTAGTCCACGGTTCGCATCTGGCAGAAGATCAAAGTTTTGCAAACATCTTAGCATCATTGCGGTGGTATTAGGCAAAATCTGAAGCTAGTAAGTTACTGTAATCAAAGAAAGTTCGCTAGAAGAAAATAGCAACAAACACGGCTTAAATTTCTGTAAGGGAACAATGAAAGCAAAGGGTATTTGTCACAAAAATTGTAATGGGAAAAACTGTGAGTGATTACGCAGCGAGCTTCACACTGGTAATGCTCCGGAACTAACTTGTCGAGATTCCAGATGAAGAATATTGATTAAGTAGCATTTTGGAGTTCTATTAAGGGTGCAGCTATTTCTGGTTTCAGAAGACATTTAAGAATCCGATTTTGTATATTGTGTAAGAAATGTATAAAAAATCGAACCTCCCATAAAACGAAAAAAGACCCAGTTTATACCCACCCATTGTACGAAAGAGAACAGATCAAGCCGGATGGTTTTCTGATTACAGGGGCCATACCATACCTGAGCTTTGGGGGGCTTAATGAACACAGAAAAACATTAGGGAGGAACTGGGTAGAAGAAGGAGAATAGTGTGTTCTGCATACTGGGCTGTGAAAGAAGCCATTGACCAAACTGTGACTGATCAAAAAGAATAGAAACGATGCAACAGTGGTCAAGTGAAAGGATAAGAGATACATTACTATAGTGTCCAAGAACGTGACATTACCATTGCAGCAAACAGGCCACAGCTAATAGAGAGCAGAAAATCAGGCAAAACCTTTTGTGAACATAAGAGGGAGGTGGCATCCTATTCGCTCTAGTTCGGATGGAATAATGAGTGATAGAAGGGCAAAAAGATAAAGAGCGTTTGGCGTTAATCGATGCTATAAGAATCCTCCATCCATTTAATTATACCAGCGAACGAATGCGCTTCCAACTTTAGACCAACATATCTCACTTCACCTGAAATTTCTCAATTAAACTATAAATCACTAGAATCTGTAGATCTTTGCTGTCAGTTCTACAACTCTGCAATAAAAAAAACCTAACTTTCTAGGATCCATGAGACGTCCTTTTGTTTCCTTTTCTTCTTGGACAGTCGTGTTTCAAAGGAGTAACCGATTGAGCGAACTAGTCGTGTGGTGGCAAATCCACCTCTGATCAAAAGGACTGCAACTGCCCGTGGTGGTGACCTGGGGAGACTTTGACCAGGCTGACCTTGGGACCCCATAGAAACAATAGCTAAGCCGGCAATACTCCGAAAAGTGGAGATTATGCTGGGGGTCCGCACAACCAGTGAGGATGGGCCGTCCTAGTATCCAAGTATAATCGATGATCGATGGATCGATTCGATAATCGATATTCGGGGTAATCGATGGATTCCGTGAAATTGAACAATATAGTGTCAGCTAATGTACTGTTAATATTAAATTGCAGCATCAGATTAAGTGGGTTCAATGTGATGTTGCAACCCAAATCATTCCTATTGTAGGGTAACTGCTGATGGCACCGATAGAGTAAAAACACAGCTGAATAAAATGCAAAGTAAGAGCTTCGGTTGGTGCAATGGTTAACACGTGGGCTTCGGAAAATGGTTGAATTAACTGATGAGTTATAAAAATCAAATACACTTCTGAGGCAACAGAATCTCTCCTGTAGATCTATCAAACCCTAAACTCTCGAAATATTTCTGTTATCGAAAAACAATCGGTGGCTCTCAGAAAACCAGCATGATGCACTATGTTAATACGCATCTATTGTTAGAGTAATACGAAGTGTGGCGTATGTAGAACACGAAAATTATTATAGTTAGACACTGTGGAGAATAAAAAGCACTGAAGTTCAGCATCAAAGATAAGAGTTCGTTTCATAGGAAGGAAAAACGAGTCACTACATAGCTTTTGGAATGGGTGACCCTACCATTACATGATGAAGTTGCATCTCATAGAGTCGTGAGAAACAGCAATTTACTACCTAGCGCCCGTCATGAGAAATTGACTTCTAATATCAGTAGTGTACTAGGTGCAAAGAGTCAAAGAATTTCTTAGAGTGAGAATGGTCACATAGAAGGATAAAACGGATAGAGCTCTCCGCGTTGATCAATACCTAAGGGGTACACCATGCATTGTACCTCATTAAGTATTGTTTGGTGATTGAATGCATATCCGGCCTTAACAATGATTCGCGGTGGCCTGCCGACGTATCGAGCCAGTGCTGCTATCCTCGCGGATAGATCGGGTACCAATTTGCCGACCCCGGAAGGATGGAAAGCTTCCTGGCCCATTGGCACGTGGATCGCTTCCACGTGTGTTGCAGGGCGCCTCCGACCACTGCGTCACACGCGTCCTTATGATCACCATACCTTATGAAGAAAAAACTACCACATATAGATGTGATAGCAATAGAGTGCCAACTATCCAACCAGAAGAAAGAGAACTGTCCTCTCATTTCTATTTTCTGAAAAATATTGCACCGTTCGATACTTCATGCTTCCAAACTGATTTGGAGAAATTGTTCAAAGATGGATTAAAGTTGGAATAGCATTTATAATTAAATATCTTTAAACATTTCTTTTTGAATTAATACTGAGTACAACAGATAGGAATGATATTTCAACACAAATTCCAACATCCGGCTACCATCAAGTTTTTTGAACAACTGGCGAAGGTTGGGGACTCGAAAGTCGGTAGACTATGGATATGACCGTACAGAACTAGGCGAAAAAATTCACAGCAATGAAATTTACCGAGATCCTTTAGCAAATGATCTGTGGATATAAAAAGTGAAGGAAATAAGAGAAGACAGCAGACGAAAACTCCAACACACCAAGGAAAGTCGCCTCAGCCACGTTTGTGAGCACGATCCACCCTGAGGATGCTGGAAGTTTTTCGTCGGATAGGAATCATGATAGAAGACAGCAAATGCGAAGGTACCAACGATTCCCAGAATATTAAACACCGTTCAGAAGCGATTCACCCGGAATCCCACAGATATATTGTGCAGATGAAGCTCTACGAGGACTCTGAGCAGCTCGTTAAAGACCAGGAAAATTCGTAGAGAGAAAAATTGAGTGAACACAGAAACATAGCCATGGTTAGCGTTCACTGCGGCAAATACTGGATTGGACTAGTCTTTATTTTCAATAGAACTCATGGTGATAAAGGAACTATAGTGCAATTGGCTCTATAGGTTAGAGTGTTGTAACCACAGCTACAAACCAGCCGACTAGGTGGTAAAGTAACCGTAGGCACGTCAAGTAAACTAGATAGCACTCGATCTCATCAAGAAAGTATTTACGACTCGACCATAACAACCTCACGCATAGATCAGACCGCATTTGTAGGACTGGAACTTAACTCCTGCTTTAACAAAAAACCCGTGCGGCTAGCCTACACATGCCGAACATAAACATAATGATCACCTCAACCCGACCTATGGCAGTGAAACGCGTTCTGAGTTCTTCAGAATCAATATGTTCACCACAACTCTTCAATATGAGCTCCTAAGTCGAGGACTACAGCCTCTAAAAGAGCGCTCACAACCGTATGAACTCATACTACTCATGGACCACAGTTTCTCCTTTTCTTTCATACTGATCTCTTGAGGGGCTAAACTGTGAACGCGACGTAGCTCTACAAAACAAAGGGTTCGCACCGAAATGGTCAACGGTACCCGAAAGTGCGTTTGGAACATCACTCGTTTGAAGCAACGTAACGATCAGTAACTGTTCATTTCCATAATACTTATGATGACACACTTAGAGATGCTATCAGGCTTCATGATGAAACGAGCAAATGTACGGTGTTCTCAGTTCAAAGTCTGACAGCAATGTATCCGAAGTAACTCACCGAAACTACTTTTTCAATAGGGATAAAGTGATGCATTGCAAAGAATAAAGCTTATCACCAAAAGTCTTAGTGAAATTCTAAGGATACAGTGAAATCCAAATCAGACAAGAGCAACGGGAACAATGTGATTTTCGAGCAGAGCTCTTTGCTCACCAACTAATGAAAACTGAACACTTTGCCACTTTCAGTAATACAATCTCAGTACTTCGAATAACACTCACAAATAGCATAAAATATGCTTTATGTTATATGAAAAAAATAATCGTGGGATCACATGAGTCGGCCTTTCAGGTGTAAGTAGCATCGCCATCTGAAGACCACCACGTCACCAGCAAAGCACCATGGAGTGTGGAGAACCCAAATGGAAGGTAAAATAACGAAAAAGGAAAATGTCAACCGAGAATAAAAAATATATGAGAGAGGAAAGAGATAGAGCAAATGATAGCGATTTTCTGAGCGAAATGGCTGAAATAAGAACAGAATAATTTTCTAGCCGTAGAGTAACATCCTAGCTAACCTCTTCGAGGTGTTAACTGAAAAATAGGACAGTGTCTGATCGGCAAAAGGTTGAATGATTCCTTTAAAAGTAGAATGAATGACTGATAGTATAATTTCAGTGATGAAAGAAATTCAGAGACAATGGAAAAAGATGACTGTATATTGACTAGGCGTGGATGACAGAACGTATATGAAACCTAAAGGAAGCAGAATGTGCGACGGTTCTGAGAGTATTTTGTGAACTCGAGTAGGAAATGAAGAGAGTCTGAAGTAAATAGAAAGACTCAACAGAGAGTATGAAGAGTGAACGGGTAGAGTCCCTTTTTTCAAATGAAGGAATGAGTGCTTTAATAGATAAAACAAATGTGGAACATAAGAGAGATGGAACATGCAGATGTGTTCCTCTTCTTTCAAGACGATTTCACATGCAGAGCTTTTCTGCAAGTACTTTGAACATCAAAAACGAATAGAATATCTTTATAAGAAAAGCATTAAGTACGAATACATGAAGGAGGAAGAGTCAACAAATACGTAAACATGAAACATTTCAGAATAATCAATGACGACTAATACATTAAGATGACCTATATTCATTAAATAAAAGGAATTCTGTAATGCCACTATCAAGATCAGACGAGCACATTTGTCAACGATGATGACTACGTCAGGTTCGAAGCACGACCGAACATAAAGGCGACTATAAGCACTAAGAAGATGGACCACAAGCGGTTACCACAAAGTTGTGGCACACTGAATTATTAGTCACCAACTAATAACCTTAGCAAAAATGATAAACAAGAACGATTTCCAAATCATAACCCGATCGATACATGGCGGTTGTAAGCCACAATTATTCACGCGGTCGGTAAGGACGTCCAGCACTACCTCTTTGTACCCGAGGATATTGGCGAACATGTCGAGGTGCATGGGTGTTATTTAAGAAGGGGCGAGGTTGCTGTGGAAAATTAAAGTGCGGATGACCAAGTGGACCAGTAGGACCAGATTGAATAGGAGCACGATTATTCGAATATGGAAGAGAACATCCAAACCGGTCTACTGGTGCTGGAGGCTTCAAAGGAAGATTTTGTGGTGCCTTAGGCTGCGCTGATGATGATGAACTAATGCCAAGTGCCGATAACAAGGTGTTCGTTACACTTTGACTTGTGGCAGCTGTTTCCTGGCTAAGCATCACTCGCTGAACAGTTTGCTTTGGTAGGTGATTAGAAAGCGCAGGTGTTCCACCTGTGGATGAAGCCACAGAATTGGATGGTGGTTGACGAATGTGGTTTTGGTTCAGACCACCACGGTTGTGCTGCAGAGCACTTTCACTCTGCTTACCGAATGTAGGTCCACTACGTTGCCTGTTGCCATCCATAAAACCATCCGAATTATGCAACTTTGTGGGATCAAACGCTGTAGGTAATGGATTGGCTGAAGAATTCTCGGCACCTGAATGAGTTAATCCAGAAGATCCCCTCGTAGAGTTAATCTTTCCACACCAATTGTCGGTCAAAGATTGCTTCTGAATATTCACTGAAGATGACAAATTAGTTTTCTTAACACCAGAATCACCAATTACCAAACGAAACACTGTATTATCAGTTACTTTGGTAACCGATGGGACACTCGTAGCTGGTGGGTTTTGATTAAGAACACAAGTAGAAGGATGCGGAGGCGCATCAGATGTTCGCGATGGCGGAACGGAAGAAACGACAAGTTGGGTTGCGCAGGCCGAAGTTGTTTGATTGGCGACACCAGGTGGCGGAATGGTGAGATTGGGTATCGTCGGGACAAATGGAGGTGCAACCACGTGATTTTTTTGTTGTTGTGGAGGCGCTTTCACTTGATCGGTATTTAAATGTTGACTTGCAGATTGACATGGCATTTGAGCCGGATATGGTGGCAAAGGCGGTGGTAGTGCTGCAAAATTGGGTGGAATGGGAAAAGGTGGCGGTAACAAAGGAGGTGGAGCCTGCATGCCGATGTTCGTAACGGGCAAAGGAACCATCGGAATATAGGGTACCTAAAAAAATTGTTATGAATAACTTGAATGTAAAAGATTAAAATAGAGTAAAGTAGAATGAAGCTCACCACTCCCGGTGGTGGAGGTGGGGGAGGAGGCGCAGATGCGATAGCTTGTGTTGGTGGCGGTGGTAAAATTGGTGGAGGTGGCGGAGGAGCAATCAGTGGTGGAGGAGGTGGAGCTTGAAGAGGAGAGTTGCCTCGAGGTGGTGATCCCGGACGCAAAGGCGACAAGGAACAGTCCGAAACAAGCTCCATCTTCACCGAATCTGTGTCGATTTCACGGCGTGCAAGCGACCTAGAAGGCCAAATGATCTTTTACTATAAATATACGAAGAACATGCTCTATCAAAAGTTTTACTTTGATGACATCTCGTGTACAGAGTTGGCGGGTTGAAGGGACTTCTCCGCGTCGGCTACACATCCAACGTTCTGTGCTGTTGCACTACGCAGCGCACTAACAAACGATTCCAGAAATACGCCCTAGGATATTATCATTGAAAATGCTGTTTTATGGAAACATAAACATAACTCACCGTATTGACTTGGCCAACAATTTTATTTAAATCATCTTCCAATGTTGCAAGTTGACCGCACGATGTGCTAGCCATAGCAGCAATATTAGCAAGCAAAGACTGCATGGCGGGAGCCACAGATGACGACGAAGTTTGAGCTTGAGGAGGTTGTGCTTGTTGAGGAGGAGGAGTGCGAGGCCCTTGACAATGACAAAAATTGGCGAACCCACTACGTTATTAGGAAGATCCTACTAAAACGTATAACACTAACCAGGCGATCCCGGCGGAGTTTTAGGTCCACGTTGTTGTTTCGGTTTCTGTGGAACACTGGAGGGAGTATCGATGATCCCAGTTGGTGGCGGTGTACAAGGACCACGGCGATGTTTGGAACTACTAACATTAACCATCCCTTGTTCGTCCTAAAGCATACAGAACAAAACGGTAAAAATCAGTCATCAAGAAAAATAGCTTAAAGCTGATGTCCAAAAAACCACATACGCGTGTATTTTTTTCGGGAGGTGGTTCAACTTTTATGTATCCCATTGATGTAAATGATTCGATACGACCATACAGCATTTTGTACCCTAACAGACGTTCCATCAGCGAATCTCGGCAAACAAACTGTAATAAGGGAAAAGCCTAGTGAATGTCAGAATTACTTGAAAAACCTTCTGCAATAACCAAGCCATTTCACCGCAACTTAAGTGAAGTCGTACCTCTTTTGCCATGGTGTCATCTAGTGCATGCCGTTCTAGTGCTTCTCTTGAAAGCGTAGTATCTGCCTCTACAGGATGAGGTCGCTCCTTGCATTCGCGATGTGACGACTCTCGTTTGACACGAGAAGCCGCCATTTCACCGCATATTCTGTCAACCACTGCCAAAGGGTCCTACAAAGGAATCAATTAGAGTATAAAAAAAATAGCAATCGCACAAAACTGAAGCACCTGAACGACATTTTCTTGCCTACGCAGTTTTTTTGCGTCTTTTGCTTGATCCGCAGCGTAGCTAAAATATAAATTGCTACCGTAATTACGAGATCTCCAATCACCTAATAACAAAACTTACCGTCTCTTTTGGCGCATTTTAATCGTTTGGATATCCTTTTGGGAAAATTCACGTGCGTCATGAGTATCATGTAAAGGAGATCTAGGCATGAGGCATAAGATATAATGTGTGCATTAATCAAAAAAGTGACAAACAAACACTCACTTTTCTGGTAATGGCGATAAGCCCTGGACCTTATCCTTATCCCTCAGTGGAATTTTGAAAGATGCCGTCAATTCATTTGTGCAGATATCCATATGATCATAAATCTAGCTATAAACCATGATCGTTGAACAAAAGAAAAAAAGTCGAACTGGCAAGGAGATAAGAGTTTGGAAATGTACCACCACATTCAACAGTAGGAACGAATCATATTTAGCTTTATATGAAAGCACAACTTTTTAACAACGATAAATGTTGAGCATGTAATATTTGCACGATAGAACTGATATAACTTGACCAAATGGACAGCTCAAATCTGGAAAATAGAACAAATTCTGTATTTCGAGCTGAATTTATACTGACTAATAAAAGCTCTACCCGTTTAATAGAAACTATCACTTGCTTTAAGCAAACGAAGTATTTCAAAAACTTTTCGTGAAAGGATCAGACAGTATACATCATCATCTAGCGCGTACCTTACATGATTCATTATTAATTATAATGAACCTCAAAAGAAAAGTTGAAAAATGAATAATACAATTCAAAAGACCGACTTTCTATAAACCTCGGCATTAGATACTTGATATATTTATTTATATGACCTTATAAACTGATCTACTTTAGCTGATGCGAGCTTGGTATAGGTCTTCGTTGTCGTTGCCACTGCTTTGTTGTTTGTCGTTGGTCGATGGCTGACGTTTCGGCGATTTCGCCCCCCTCAAAGCAGTGCTCTTAACAGCCCCAAAAGCAGCCATCGGCCAACAACACTAACAGCAACGACAACGACCACAACGAAGACGTATACCGACCTCGCATCAGCTAAAAAAAATCAGTTTATAAGACCATATAAATAAATGAATACTACATATAGGTAGGTAAAATGCCTATCGTAACGCCATTCAGGAAGAAAAGAGAGCTGACTATCCTATGTGCTGAGACCATGGACAAAAATAGGCAGTTTCAGAAGAATCACGTTGGCAATGTTTAACAAAATGCTCAATAGAAAGATATGAACGCGCATCAAAAGGCATGTGATAAAAGAGAATATAGATCCATACTGAGATGTTCCCACAAAATCACAAAATGATGAGGACAACTTGAAAGAGCGCTTAAAAAGAGACCCAATAAGAAAAACATTGACAATGAGGTAGTTGCGAATTTAAGAGGCAATGTAATAATTGACTTCACTCACACGTTACCCGCAGAAGAAGCGACTGTTGCGCTTGTAAAGGGTGACTGCGCGCAGCTGGTAGGAATATTTGTGGACACTACGTCTAATTCGGGATCGTCGCGACGAGAGGCCACTGGGAATTGGGCAGAACGCTGTAGAGGAACAACAACAGAGTCAGTGTTCACATGTAGTGCTGCAGAACGACGAGCCGGACGCTCGGTACCCCTAGAGCGACGTTCTTTCTCTTTGGCTGCGCTGTCAACTTTTAATGCCTGAAATAATGCAAAACTGGACCCACTACCCGTAGTTAATATCGTGTCACCACTGGAAACGAATCTCTTACCGCTTGAACAATCTCATTGATTTGACGCTGCATCTCCTCGGAATTTTCTTCAGGTTTGCCTTTTCCTCGTGCACCAGGACCAGCCCGTGGGCGCTGACGTGGTCTACGAGACGAACCAGCAACATGGACGGGACCAATGGTAGACGGTCCAGCAACAGGAGACATCAGTAGACCCTCAACGCCCTCGTTCTCCGATTCAAGACGCAAGGCCGTTGAAGTGTTGTCATTACTCATCTGACTCATGACACTCTGTAGCAACTCCTCCACGTTGAAAGGATTGTCCCCTTGAGCTAAATGATAAACTTTCCGTATGTTCTTTATAAAAACAGCAAAAGTCGAACTTTTCAAAAGATGTTTGGACAGAGTACGTACAATGCAGTGCTTCAATCAACTTTTCACCATACGGCCTAACAGCTCGGACTTTCCCTTCCAACATGGCTACCTAAATGTTCTCGAAAGATGAAGAAATGAACCTCAAAACAACCAGAACTAGTAACAAATAGTTCTACATGCACATCAAAATAAATGAGGTACCTCAGTTTCAAAACTGGAAACACGTTGGTTCAAAACCTTGTGCTGGGCGACGATTTGTTTAGAACTGCAATAACCAAGTATGATGGAAAATAAGCAGTGACCAAAAGTTAAAGACCATTTAGGCCGTCATAACACACATTAGTCATATCTACAATAAAGAAAGCTAACTTCATTATAGGATCACTGAAAAGTCAGAATCACAAGCAAAGTGCGCCAACTTACCCCTGCAACAACTCGGTAGGGGTTTCAACATCACTCATACCGAGATCACTCAACCGCTCATAGAGAGCGCAGACTCCTTGTGCTCTCTGTGCAGCCACTGCTGCTTGCATCTGACGTACCTTCTCAACAAGTTCAGCATTACGTGCCTTAAAGAAAAAAAAGGTTATGCCCAACGAATAAATACTACATATGATCGCCATGGAGAAATTGTCGAACTGTAATAATAACAACATACAACCACAAAAATGCTGAGATATGAGACTCAGAACCTGAAGTGGGTTTCTTGCCAGAGGCTGCCTTTTCCGGTGGCTCACGTGTTATTCACCATACCAATTGAGCCCTTTGCTTTACCTTTCTCTCAATAAGATTTTCTTCTAATCCTAACGGTGCTATGAGTAATCCCTTGTCAGGGGGAATAATCTAGACAGCATGAATCGCCACAGAACCCAGTTAACCAGAAGCTGCAGTCGCAATCACGTTTAACTCCTGTTCAGTGCATATTTTTCAGCTTAAGTTTAACAGCTTTCAAAGCCGTTTTGTGCCCTCACCCAAATCATTCCTGTGTACCGACGTTTGCTGATAGCACCGTTAGAGGAAAATTAACTGACTGAGAGAAAGGCAAATCAAGCGCCTCAACTGGTGCGGCTGATATCATGTGAGCCTCAAAAACCAGTAACCGATTTGAAGCGCGACTGACGATACGAGTTTTGCTCACATCTCAGCTTTTTTGTGTTTTTTGTGGCTCTACCTCACATACCATGCCATGATAAAAGAATAAGCAGTAAATAAAAGTTAAACCTAATAAGAATACAATCTTTTCATTGAATTCAAGGAGCAAAGGTTTTACTCCCTCGGATTTGATCAACAGTATGTACTACTATGATACAACGAAAACATCACGAACGTGAAGTGCAAACCGCGATCTTTCAGAAGAAGTGCATAGAACTGATGCTGGGAATCCAGTGCAATGATAATTTGACTCAACAAAATTATCCAAAAAGATGTCCACTAAAGAAGAGCCAGATAGCCAATACGTGAATGACCTTTCAACAAAACAATTAAAATCTTACCTTTTCGAGCGCGATGTTGTCTTCAACCTCTTGACGAAAACTGGGGGTATTCATGTACTCGCTTAATGTATTGAGTAAATCTCGAACACTGACTGAAAACGTGCATGTTTAAACACCAAACACCAAATGGACAGCCAGTCTGGTAGAGTTGTTCGAATTATAGAGTAAAAAACAAAACAAAACAAAACTCACGGCAGTAAGCATCCAGTGGAGACTTCAAAGACATAACAAACTCCGTCTCCTTATCAATTATCCGCACAACCGATCTACCGTCATTGAGCTCTTCCCCTTCGCTATACAGTTTTTCATTACGGTTTGATGAATGTGGCAAGTCTACGCGCACTAGCCCTTCACCAATATTCGTATCCACAGGTCGCGGTGTAGAAATTAGCGCATGCATCTTCTCAATACCTTCTCGGGCGTCCTCCGAAACTCGTACCGCAGGCTAAACGATGTAGGCATAGATATAATACCATGTTTGAAAAATGATTTAGAAGAAGCCATTGATGGGAACGACATGTGTCGTAGATAACTATATCACATATACCCTTGAACGAACAACTGATTTCTTCGAGCTCTCGCTCTTGTGACTGGAAGCACTCCCCATATGATGAGATTTGCGTGGTTTTTTAACACCAGGAGGGACATAATCCGTGTCAGCATCATTCCATCGTGGACTTCCAGGCATTGGAGAGCCCTAAAGCAAGCTAAATGAACTTCGCAGCCACCTGTTGCAATTTGCGTTCCGAGACATCCTTAGCAATGCCCATCTATCAAAGATTACATTAGTCGGCTTAATATTATCACTGATGAATGATTTCCAAGTTTAAAAAAATGCTCAGGAATCGAAACTTCAGCGCGTAAACCTCAAAGCATCAATCCCAAGAATTCAAATGTTAACCGCAGGATCAAATGCCTCACCACCACGCGAGTTCGATCTTAAACAATATCTCACAGCGATATTTCAACGTGAGAGAGGTCAGTGTGTATCCATGTGAGCTCTGTTGGGTTGCTCTCTGCGTGAAATACTCAGTGAAAACCTTTAGAAAACGTGGAATGTGTGAAGAAGCTATTTCGCTTCCAATGCGATTGAAATCTACATTTCGTCATTTTTCAGCTATAGAGCTATTTTAGTGATTAGATCGCGGTAAACTTCACCTTTTCAGGCTCTGAAGAAAGCGAAATCCGCCAAAACGTCAGCCTTTGTCAATTAAGAGCATATTAACAAATTTGCGTCGGTCTATGAAAATACAGCGAATTATTGATGAGTGGTTTAAGTACTAACCCTTTTCTTCTTCTCCTCGCATTGATTTACATACACCTTCCAGCGGTTACGAGTCGTTGGTCCATGTCTAAAATCTTCGATTCACTACTGCAAAATGTGGACAGCATTTAAACAACGGCAAAATATTTTGTAACATATTTCGAACACGCTCTAAACACCAATTTCTCGTAATGACGCTTTCAAAAATAAGCAAAATATTGCTGAAGGCAGTGATCGGAAGAAAAACAGCTGAGACAATGGCGAAACGAAGGATCCGCATGGTGTGGTGGTGAAAGCGTTAGCCCACGGAAAGGGCAGCGGTGCGTTCGTTCCCCATCGCAGACACCGGTGGTCTGGAGTTTTGCAAATATCTCAGCATTATTGTGGTTGTACTAAGCCAACATGTCAAAAAAGTTGTAATATACAGCTGATTCTGAAGCAGTTATACTAACAGAAACGGTAGCATATGCGTACCTAACATCTCACATGGCCATCTCCATCTTCAGCTCAAAAAGATGGTGACTATTATCAAGTGCAATTCACAACCCTGTTCAGCTTACGCGATCAAACTACATGCGTTCTACAATCAAGTGGAGGAAGTGATACGAAGTCGTATTAATTCGAAAACGCTAACGGAAGCGATCAGAGTGTCGGAAAATTTTAAATGGAAGAAAGAAATGAAAATTAGAAGTGTCTTCTTGTAGAATTCCAACTGCAGCATGTCTCTACGTGCGAACTGATTTCCCGAGAAGATGGGAAATCCCCACTGGAAATGACCTTGAGAGTGTTAAAATAGCAGAACCCATGCGTAGATCGAAGAAACTCCCACAAATAAAGGATTAACATCTCCGTTATGCAATAGCTGTGTTAAGATGTTAAATGACTTCATACAGGATCTACCAACTTGATCGGAAACTTCAAGATGCCTTTAGAAGGCCTTAAAACTGGGTTTGAAACTCGCCTATTCCCAAACAAGCTCAGACCATTCAGACTTGTTCTTAAAGCTACACATCTAACACTGTCAATAATAAATGTTACTTCACAAGACCTTCGCAGGAAGACTCATATCGACACAAGTAGAAAAAGCTATTTGAAGCAGCTCAAAACCGAAAGGATTCTAGGATGTGACGCTAGAGCTTTTGCGACTATGATGTCCCACCATGGTATGGAATTAACAACGGATAAGACCTATGCCAACCCTGTCCGTACCACAACACTGGTGTAGGACCCGATTGGAGAAATTCAGACCAGAATTCTTCCCCTAGAATTAACTGGAAAAAATCACACTAGCATTCCTTCTCTAGAAATTAAAGTTGCCATAGAAAGCATAGAGACAGAGCTTACGGACTCAATATCACAACCAACTTCCTTCGATCTTGTAGACCCAAACTGCGTGATCTTCTCGCAACTCAAATAAAATGCCTTCAAAAAAAAAAGAAAAAACTCCAGATTAGTGGAAAGCGTTGCAAATGGTCAATGCAGGTTAAGAACGGTGACCAACAAGAATACTACGGCTATCCGGTAGGGTCGCAAATATCAACGACTTTAGATGATGCACAACCAGTTGACCGAGCAAGATTCAGAGAGGGATTCTGCGGCCTGGACCACATCCGTACCGCATCGAGTACCATGAAAATTTGTCATAAATATCATCTGCCCTTTTGCCGACTCTTTCCTGACTTTTGCCGAAAAAGCGTTTGACAGCGCAGAAACGAATGGAATCCTATCAGTGCTTCTCGACAGAGTCCTATATCAGAATTCTGACTGACTGCTAACAAATTGCGTCTCAAAAATACGAGTTTCTTATCGGTCTCATATCATTTCCATGAGAAAAGCAACAAGAATAGGCGACGCTGTCTGGCCGAAGCTATTTACTATCGCATTGCAGCGGATAATGAAGCCACTCCACTGTTTTGTGAAGGTCACACGCAGTGACCGCAAATTCTCGTCAAATGTTCGCCTTTCTTACGATATCGTCGTCTTTTCGAGGAGTATGAGTGAAGCAGAAAGCATGATCACTGGGCTTAAGAAAGTGACAACACAAAACTTCCTGCTCACTTTCTTGACTCGACGGTCTTCGTGGTGAATGGAGGTGAGAGAAGTGTACGACCTGAATTGGAATCATAACTGGCAGATAAAACACCAAACTGGGCTTTGTGGTTCATATCACGAATTTTCCAATCCCCAATGTACAGGTGGATATATTTTAAGGTGAAAGTAAGAACAAATCGGTCGTGTACTAAGAAGTGGCAACGATAGATGAACGACAAAACCAGGAACAATCCCAATCCTGTGCACTCACCTCTAGAATGAATAACTGAGCAGATGTATTCGTAAGTAGAACCAACCAGCTGTATTAGTAGTTGTAGATGTTTTACTGATCATGAAATAACGTTATCACACATTGCCATACTCGACGCATACCTTCACCATGGACGGCGACACGATATAGAAGGCTTGCACTGGTCAGGAAAACGACCCCCAAGTTCAGGTAGTTAATCCTTCACTCAAATTACGCTTCTTAGAGTAAAAATGAAGCGAAACGAGTTCTAAAATTCCTTCTGTAGAAATTCAAACTTTGACACAGTAAACGGCTCGTAATATCAACGTTGAATTTCTTCAGAGAACCGGTGGTGATCATACGGTATAAATTTGTCTTCAGAAGTCACGTGCCAGGGTTGAAACTTGAAAATAACTCTAGAAATCATGGTAACTGCTTGACGATGAACCCGCAGCAGATCTAACCATAGCTGCTTGACAGCTCTCGAAAGAAAACGCACGTGCTTAGAGCAGTAGTTTTGGAAATCGAGAGAATTAGAATATGAAGAAAAGAAAAAAAACGATAAGTGCTCCACGTGGAAAACGTAAAGAGATGGTTGTTATGAAGTTTATTCTGCCATCATTATGCCCTTTGTAAACGACCGTTCGTTGAAAACATTTGTGAAAACCTCGTTGACGGGAGATTGCTGGTGGCACCTATCGATAGACTTATCTGAGAGACAGGCGAAACGAAGGACCCGCATTGTGTTGGTGGTGAACGCGTTGGCCTCCGGAAAGGGTAATAGCGCGTTCGTTCCCCACCGCAGACACCTGCGCTTCGGTGTCTTGCAAATATCTCAGCATCACTGTGGTAGACTTCGTACTACCCAATACTGAGCACCTAAGTACTTCCATGGTCCATGTATACATCAGAATTTTTCGTACTCGATGATGAAACCTTATATAGCTGTTCGAGTCGGGACGCAAACACTGCGGTGAAAACTGTGGTCAAAAAGTCGGCAAAACGAACCAAAAAATCCAACGTCTGTGATGAAATACTGGCTAAGAACTGTTGACTCCGTAGAATGGGGCTGTGGGATATCGTACTCAAAATATCTATTGCCAGTTTAAACGACGGTTTCTCAAGGAACGTTATATTTAAGTACGAACGCCTTGGAGTCGCTGTCACCGTTAGAGTCATCAGCGTCTTCTGCCTTCACAGAGTCGTTGTTTCGCGTTTGTTGCAATCTGTTCCGGTCCTAAAACACAAACTGAACACAACCATGTTGAGAAATATTATCCAACCACATAATTACTACTAACCACACTATCTGGTGAACGAGAGCCCGATTTACTTGAGGAGGAAACAGAACGAGACAGTTCACCACCGTTTTTTCGCTGCGTAAAGAAATTCATCATCTATAAAGGAAGCATTCAAAATGAGGGCTTTCGAAGAAAACTCTACAGATTAAAAGGATGATTAAATATAACTACAATGGTGCTGAGATATTTGCAAAACTCCGGACCGCAAGTGTCTGCGGTGGGGAACGAACGTGCTATTACCCTTTCCGGGGGCTTGCGCGTTCACCACCACACCATGCGGATCCTTCGTTTCGCCTGTCTATCAGCTAGTTTTCTATCGATCAGTGCCATCAGCAATCATCCGTCAACACGATTGACCTGGGCAGCCAAAATCGGCATTGAACCCAGTTAAGCTGAGACTGTAGTTGAAATCACACTGGTAAATTTTTTTATTTTGCTGTCTTCACAATTTTTCATAGCAGGATCTTATGTGAAACACAACCACAATTGTGTTGAGATATTTGCAAAACTCAGGACCGCAGGTGTCAAGGGTGGGGAACAAACACGATCGTAACTGTACTACTATCTGCCATGAAAAATTGTAGAAGGCAGCAAGAATAAAAAAGTTAACAAGGTGATTAAATAGTTATGCTGTGCTTAAAAAGGTAGTAAGGATAAGGACGACACAGAAATCCACAGACGAATATCTGGTAAACTGAAGTTGCTCAAGAAATGTAAGCTAAAGACACAATGGTGGACAGGCTGATGAACAATGTACGTTCTCTTAATAGCAGCGAAAACGAATCGACAAGTGCAATTTTCGATGTTTTCGAAAATAAGTTTGAACAAAGCATAATACATTAGCAAGCACGTAGAGGATATGGAAATGACAAGCTCTATGATGATCGTAGGAAATGATAAGCTCTGTGATCATCGTAGGAAATGATAAGCTCTGTGATGATCGTAGAATGGCTCGTCTCGACACTGACATATTCACACCTACAGTTATGTTTGCTCTAAACAGACAAGTGGGTTACGTATGACTGTTAGATCACGGACTATCTCTTCACTATGCGATGGTACTAACGAAAGTATTAAAACTTAAAAGCATTTCACGTTCTACCTCTCTAACGACAGGAACCTAACAGAACGATCCCACACGACGCGAGTGGTCGTCTGGTGCGCTACCATAGCTGCCTTCCATGACCCGACTACTACACTGGTTTGGCTTTTCTTCTTTTATTATTTTTTCAAGCCAAAAAATCACATACGAAACGAGAATGGCGGAAAAATACAGATCCAATGAACAGACGACTGTCACTAAGTTCAAAGCTCTTTCATTACCTTACTCCAGGAATTCTGAGTCAAATAAGTTGTATTCGATCAAGAAAACACCTCCAATAGACGTTTCATAGTAAAAGAGGTTTCAATAGATTGGTGTCTTTGGAAGTGAAATTGCACATCAACCGTTTCAGAACTATGACACCAATATGGCATAAAACTGATCGATTTGATCTGGATTAAAACATGCGCAGGATCCCAGTTGGATTCGGCACTACGGTGTACTGGCTTCTTCTACTTTAAGCTTTTGAAATTGAAAACGTCTCCAGATTTCTCACGAAAATAGCGCTCAAAACCCAACACGATGCTTCACATGAAGGTTTCCGAAGAATGATCCTACATGTTCGAAGCATCATTACAGTAGGTTGATGATCCGATTACAGTACACACGATCGAAAACATCCACATCCATCCAAATACTATCGAGTCAGAGCCAGGCCTTGACCACAGGTAGTACAGACGGTGGTCGGGCCAGCGACGGCCGGCCGAGACGAGTCGATTCCCTCAACCCACACCAGTCGCAGCGCGACCGCGCCGCGTCTAGATTCACGCCCGTAAATCGATGCTCCTCACGGACTTCAATCCAGGAAGTGCCAACCAATCCAAGAACAAAATCTAGGGCAGAAAGCACTGATGAGTGACGAACCTTGTAGTGGGAAACCGTGTGGAGGTAGTACGGTACAGTGTTTGGCGTCCAGGAAGTTGGTTGCTTCACTGTTTTCAGTTGACTGACTTCCATTATGGACTCCACGTCTGGAAATAGGCTAAGTCCAAGCGTAAACTTAAGAATCAATAAATATCAAGAGCACTTAGTCCAACAAGCAGGATAAACCTCTTTGACTATGACTAACCTCCGAGGTTACGCATGTTCACTCTCTTCGTGCCAGTCGCGTAAGCTTTGGTGGAAATGATACGAGTACCCATATGACAGTCGGCCAGCATATTTTTGATGTGTAGATCCAAGCTCGGCTCGAAAGCATAGTTGTTAATGAAAATTATAGTCGCTTCCTACAAACAGACAGGACTTAGAACTTCCTAAGGTTTAAGGTAAAAACGAACCTAGATAGATATCGATTTTAAGTTCTTAAGTTGAACAACTAAATTTTACAACCTCAGCTTAACTAGTTTCATTCCCGCAAATTTGTGCCCCCCAGATCAATCCCGTTAACGGGTGATTGCTGATGGCACTGATCGATAGAAAACTAGCTGACAGATAGGCGAAACGAAGGACCCGCATCGTGTGGTGGTGAATGCGCTAGCCCACGGAAAGGGTTATGGTGCGTTCGTTACCCAGCGTAGACACCTGTGATCCGGAGTTTTGCAAATATCTCAGCATCGTTATGGTTGTATTTAAATAAATAGTAGTTATTTCATACAGGTGTTACATTGTCGCAATACAAGTACAAGTACAGCAACCATCTGCCATGAGTTGGATGACACATTTGGTGCTAAACCGCAACTTAAGTTCTTTCGTGCTTTGAAGAGGAGCACTATCAAAAGGGTTGTCAAGTTTAGGAAATATTCCGCAGAGGGCTGTTGCTACCGAAGAAAATAAGGCAGATTGGATTATGAATATCTAGGTAAAAAGAAAGCAAAGAAAGTGCTCTACTCAGTACCATGGCTTCCTTTGGAATTTCTGCGAAGTTTAACAAACAGAGGTTATAGGAGGTTTATAGGTAACAGGCTTTACTATCGGGGTTAAAAGACGATCGGTTTGAAGATTGTCTAACAAACAGAATTTTTTTGTAATTACTACCTCATCCTGAAATGGAACAAAAGAAACATATAAGACTGAAATTTAAAGTACAACAAATTAACGTGGTAGTACCCATTCAAAGATCACCCGCCAACCTACCTGCTCTCCCACTACGCTTGAACAAACACTAAAACTACTAAAACTACCTACCTGGGTAATAAGCGTTCGGTACTGCTCGTCTAACATGTCGCCATGAATTAATTGGAACGGACGACATTTTTTCTTCCACCACTTCATCCACCTATGAAAAAAAGCAGGAACAATAAATTGCCAAATTGCAAAAATTCTTTAGCCCTAATCTACAGTATCTCTCTTAACGTTCATCATAACCTACTTGGAAAAATCTTCTCCCATAGCGGCACCATACCTTGCCGGGAGGTCATTGATTTCAATACCAACGGATTTCTTCACCTAAAAATCGTTATTATTGCTTTGAAATTTTAATTTTAATTTCAATTAAATTTGAAACAATTTTTTAGTGCAATAATCTCAAGTGGAAAGCGGTGAAAACTCGAACCTTTGTCCCTCCTGCAACGTACATCACCAATTGCCCTACTCCACAACCAAGATCTAGGAAGACATCCTGTTCACGAAAGCCTATTTGATCAATAATCGATTGCATCTGTTCATAGGATGTTTCACCGTACACCTTTAAAAAGTACAGATTGAATGGAGCACGAATACTACATGATCAGTATAGAGGAAACGAAGTACCCCGCTACTAAACGGTGCATAATGGTTGTTCAGCAGTTGAGGATTCGAAACCGCCCTGAAACGATACTAAATAAGTACTATAATAAAATACTACGATGTAGCAAAGGATCTTGCCTGCTGAACGAAAGACTACAAATAATAGTAAGCAAATCAACATCAGCTCTGTCTTGACTCCACGATTCGAACGCTGGATTCGTCTGACCTTTCCACTGCAACGAGTGGAAATCTGTTTTTATTCCAAGAGGAGAAACATGAACCAAGACACCAAACAGGAAACACCTTACCAGCTTAGCATACGGTGCAGCCACTTTGTTGAAATCCTCTATCACAGCGCGCACTTCATCGATATTAGTTTTGTCCACGTTATTAAAAGTGGCCGATCCATTATCCAGATGAAGAAATATGGATGGAAGGGCACAAGGAAGGCGCTTGATGCAGAGCCTAGCAAGGAATGAACATGTGCTTCTACTTCACGGCACTCTCGACCTCACTTTGTGGTAAACAAATCCATGAGGAGAAATAAAGCGAGAGCAGAAATTCAAGATGTGAATTCCAGACTCGTTTACCAATCAATGAAGACAAAGAACTGTAACGCTGGAACATCGGTGTTATTTCTCAGCAATGACAGAGTTCATCAAACACTATCATTTAAACAAACAATTTAATTGTGTACCTCGTTACGCGTTTTGAAATAAATGACTTATTAGTAAATTATTATGGGCGCGTGTGGCGTAGTAGTCGACGGCGCCATGCGATACGCACATTGGATCGATCCCCGTGCCCGTAGCTCATCATGCCTTCATACCTCCGGGGTCCGCAAATTGGTACATTTGTCTGAGAGGATAGCACCACTGGCTCGATACATCGATAGACCACCGCGAGTCATTGCAAAGGCCAGATTTGCATTCAATCACCTCCAACGATACTTAATGAAGTCGAATGCATGGAATATCCCACAGGAATTGTTCAATGCAGAGAGCTTTATCCTTTATCCTTTATGAATAAATTATGAAAAATAAAAAAACTCGAAAACTTACCCGATCACCTCAAACAAAATTGACACTAGTTCGCTATTTTTTTGAGGATCGTCTGGTTTCCAGTCAAAGGATATTGTTTCCCCACCAATTATGCTTACCTGAAGAGGTACAGTCAACAGAATGATTAGAATATACTGAACTGACTAGGTAAATGGGGTTATATGGAGAGCACTAAAATTAACCATTCTCAATTTATCCTCAGCTGGTGGAGCTGAGCTCGCGGAAGAGCTTGATGGTGATCTCCCAACCTCTATTGAGGTGGGAGCGGCCAAAGCCATATCTAAACGAGAGTAATGAGTTGAGTGTCTGGTAATGAACAACCACCAATCAGAAACCAGCGACATATGTTAAAAAATTCATCAGCATCTACGGATCTTCAAGCTGATTGATCAACAGACAACGTTCGGCGTTAATCTGTGGCGGATAGAAGGTTAGAAACCTTTCATATTGTACCAGCCACTTACTGCAGAGGGTTGACCGAAACTGCCTCTCTTCCATTATTTTTACGTAGATAGATTACTTTTTAAACACATAACACATTCTCGACCCTTGCTCGACCATGCAAATTGATTTCAATGCATACGCTGTTGTACGCTTCGAACGTTACATCTTGACCTCAACGCGCATTTCAACTGCGCTTCAGTGATACGCGGTCCCACGAGTGCGACACGCGAGAAAGTCAAAACACGGATCCAAAGCGCCCGCACGCTAGCCCTAAGCCGCTCCTGGATCGAAGGAATGAAATGCTGGCAAGACCTATGCGCTCTGGATTCAAGCAATCTCATTCATGCGCACGAGCACGGATGTACTCATACCTGCACGTCAATTCAATGAAATTATCATATGGCTGGAAATCACAAGAGACTCGATATGGTATCCTCTCCAACAAGTAGAAATAATGTGAAGAATTTCACCCATTTTCCTTGGCTATTACTCAACCCAAGTAATACAGGTGACAGAAAAGTCCGCAGGTACTTCGGGAGATCCCGACAAAACTTGTGGGTAATCTCTCTTCACAGGGATTAAATAGGTGATCCTGTGCTAAAACTGTAATCCTCTCAAAATCTCTCGAGCAAGCAAAACCTACAAGGAAGCTCCTATGCATTTAGCGATCATTGCAGATTTCAGTGGTAAGCGCTGGAAACACAGGCGATTAAGGCGATTGCGGATGAAATAGGTGAAACAAATATTAAACAGGCCAAAGCAGATGGATTCGAAAGAAAAAACTGCAAGCAGATCAACTCTAGTCGGTGAGCGACGATCCAGATTACAAATGTTCTGGTGATTCATCACGTCATCACCGCTCAGAGATCGGCTAACGCAAAAGCAGCAGTGGAATCGCAATGCTGTTGTGGCATGAAAACACTCTCAGAATCAATTTTCTAAAGTGCCACAAACACATGCACCAGAAGTTCTATTACCAGCTCTGTAAACACGAAGATAACACCTAGAATCAAAAAGACTAGAAAAGGAGACTTTGTCCATAGTATAGGTGAGGTATGAGAGTTAAAGAGGGTCCACTCTGACCCCCTAGAGAGACAAACGTAAATAAATGATGAAATCAAGAAGGCCAAAAAACGTTCAAATCTACAAATTTGGAGAAAACATGCACTTTATATGAGAACCCCAGAGAGTAGTGTCCAGTCGCCACAAGTGATATCATACAGTATTTAAAAGCATTTTAATGTGAGAAGCACAATACGCTCCCACGTGAACTCTGTGCGGTTGGTCTCCACGTGACATATTCAGTGGAAGACTCATTAAAAGCGGTGAGCGTGCGAAGAAGCCATTTAACTTTCAATGCGATTGCAACGTTCGTTTAATATGTTCTCTGCTTGATTATGGAGGTATTTGGCCAGATAGATTGCAGTGAAATTGACCCCTCAGGCCCTGAAGAAGGCTAAGTCCCCGAAACGTCAGCTTAACAGTGGTAAAGAATAAAACAACACCTCGCGTTCGCTCAGTAAGAATGTGAAGAACTATTTGCAATAGAGTTTTAAATGGAAAAGGTATGTTTTTAAATTGTTGAGCTTATACAAGGTTGATAAGACCGTTTTATTCCGTTAACGTCTCGACGTCTTCGTCTTTATCATAGCCGATGGTTCGAGTCGATTGGCCACGGTTGTTCTTCGTCTCTATGTGCCGTCTTCGCCTTCGTGTTGAGTCGGGTCTTCTTCACTAGAACAACGCACGAATGAAGCATGCTCACCTGGCAGTGCTCTTTTATAAAGGGTGGTTGTTGTTGATACATGGAAATGGAATGAGTTTATGGAAAAGGTGTTTCATTCCTTACTTTCAACAGATTGAAAACAAATTTCTCTAGTGACTAGGACGACAGAATGTTGGAGGAGAGTACTACTCAGAAAACATGGATAAAAAGAACAGAATCTGTTTTCAGCGTCAGCCGCAGAAATTACTGTTTTCTCTAGGCCAACACTCTGTTTTGAAGCACAGTCGTTCTACAAGTACTCATTAAACAGAACTTCCTCTTCCTGCTAATTCGTCAAGGAAGTAAAGCATATAAAACCCAGTAGCCTTCCTCTCATATACAACTGATCTTCGCGCTCAGTCCATTCTAAGATTTGTTTGAAAAATTTCGAGTTTCGGTTAATCGTTCTTTATTCATGGCAGGGTCTGATATGAAATATAACCACTATGATGCCGAGATATTTGCAAAACTCGGTCTTCAGGCCATCTTCTAACCCTTGGGTACTCTTCTGCGGATTATATATTACCTAATGCACCACCGGAGTTCTTGTTTTGCATTTATCTCAGCCAATTTTTTACCCTAACGGTACCGTCAGCAGTCACCCGTCAACGAGATTGATCTGGGGAGCCCAAACCGGCACTGAACCTAGTTTAGCTGAGGATGTAGTCGAAGTCACAATTAGAATGCACGATTTCTTCTAAGTCCAACTTTTGCAGTTGGGAAAACGTTGCCTGTTGCAAAAGAACACACTCACATAGAAAACAAGAACGACTGTTAAGACGTGAAATGTTAGAGAAGATCCAAGAGGAGAGGGAGGAGAACAGCTTCAACACTATGAATTGATACTCTAAAGTGACACTTCGGAAGACAAACTTCTAGCCCAAATTCTTTGTGAAGGACAAAAAACGACCTACCTATAACAAGTGGATATTGACAGATTTCACTTATGAAAAGATCTGTACTAAAAACAATGGTTGATTTCAAAGCCACAGAAATAATGTACGAAGAAAAACAACTGTCACTAAACAAACGCATAAGCATTTCATGCAAAACACATATGCATACATGAAAATTATAGCGTAATAGGATCACTGTGTGGCGGCAGTAAAGAGCATCATGCCATCCAACCCCCTTCGAGCTAGGTACTGTAACAGAAACTATATGAACCTCTAATGAGGTAGAAGAGAGCGCAACACGTAGTCCAGTGACTAGCCGGCTCGTGGGCACCGGTCCGGGGCACATTTGTAGTCCAGGCCAAAGAGCAACGATAACTCGATATCTGGCGTTTAAAAAAATCAACGAGGTAGAAGACAAGCTAAAGACAAAGACGTGCACAGAAATCCATAAACCGTCATGGACACTAGAGAAAGTTGTTCTTTTGTTCAACAGAGGCATGACACTGCCTGAATACTCTGCTGAGAATAAAGACGAACTGGATCTTAATGAACTAGATTGTCTACAATAATAATATTAAGCTTAACGAAAAGTACCATGGACACACAGCATCGGCAGCGATCCTGGAAGCGCGGCAAAAGGAGAAATGAGGAAGCCGACTCACCAATAGTACTTTCTACCTCAGTTTTTACGTCGCTGATGATCGGAATGCTTGATTTTTCCCGAAATTCTTATCTAATTGTAACCATAAAGGTTATATATTCCGAATGTTGAAAGTGCACTTGCTTCTCTACTGTTGTTTAAATACTTATTTCGACACTAGGATGGCCCGTCTCCACTGGTTGTGCGGACGCTAGAATATTCTCCACGTTTAGGACTTTGCTGGTGCTCCAGCATAGTTTCAATTCTCGGAAAATTTGCAGGTTTAGCTATCGTGGTTTCCTGGGATCTCGAGGTTAGTCTGGCGAAAGTTTGCCGCAGGTCGTCGCCGCCCTTGTAGATCAGAGGGAGATTTGCCACCATGAGACCACTAGTTTGGTGCCAGGGCGGTGGTGGATCGTGATATTGGTTTACTCTTAGCTGTACTTCCTGATGGAAACGTTGTTTAAATCAAGAATTCAAATTTTCGAAGCTCTTCTTCACTTCAGTGAAAAGTAAAATGAATGTTTAATAGAATACTGGAGATGAATACGGAAAACTTGCGATGTTTATCGGTAAACTTCATATGACATCAGAAGGAACGCCTTTAGTTAAGCAACTACAAAACACACTGATCACTGATCGCATGACCGAACAGTTTCGTGAATTTAATTATGGACGGTCTGCCATAAACAATACCACGCCGGAATTTTCATGGCAACCGCACTCCCACTTGTATAATTTTTTAGGATACGCGGAACGCATTGAAATGAATGCGTAAGGCTCAAGATGGCTTATAATCTCGCTTTTCATTGCATATCCTATTAGTGATTTCTACGTTCTTTGTGCCTTACGCGTACTCTACGCCTATGTATCGTTTGGTGCTTGTCTGTTTAGGAAACATAGGAGAAATTGAACGACCATCAGCCACAATGCTGCCTGAATGTGGTTACCGGCTTGGCGAAAGGCAGAGCACAATTCCGTTTCTGAAATCTTCCCTTTACTACGCTCACACACATAACCATTACTCATTCATAATAATTTGAAATAAGACAATAATCAGTTGTTAGCCGAGAACTGAATGTTATGAACCTGTATCATGTATGGAAGGGAGAAATTGAACTTTGGTCTCGATCTGCTGCTCACTGAGAGCAGAGAAAAAGAAGAGGGTGACGACGATAACAACAATAAGGCATTTCTTGTATCGAAACATTTGAATCTAGTGATGGGGAAGAAGGTTACGACAACGATGATAGCGGTGAACTGCAAAATTCGACGAGGTCCCGAGATACCCAGACTTCCGACAGTGTCAATCTGGTACGGACAAATAGCTTGTGGTTAGATACACAGAAAGAAAAAAACACGCTTCTCTCAATTAACCGCAGTCGATACTTTGGATTTGACCGTGGGAGCTACGAAAAACATGGAGGAGAAAAGGATACCCTTAGCTCGACAACTGTGGAACACACAAATATTTTACCCTTCTATACTACCTGGTGAGAATTATTAGGCAGCTCTTACTGGTTGAGGTATGATTGGCGTTTCCGTTCCGCCGAGAACGCGATCCTATTAAGTCTAAAGCAATACCAAAGGACAGATTTGAAATTGATATATTTATTTGTATGCTTTATGAACTGATTCTGTTGAAATGGTGTGGGGCTCCCACTCGTAACACCACGGCTCTGAAGAAGGCGAAATCGCCCAAACGTCAGGCATCGATCAACAACGGCAACTTACAGCGACCTCGCATCAGCACGGCAAGATCAATTCATAAGAACATATATGTAGACATATTGATTATTTATGCCGAGGTTCATAGAAAGTCGATTTTTTGAGGTCTGAAAAAAAAAGATTTTTCTTCCGGATAGCTCGCCTCCATTTCGCAGACCACCCAAGTTGCGGTATAATGGACAGGACAGCATGTGCAATAACAGATCATCTATTGAAAGTATGGATATAAACTGCAGAGGATACATAGGTTTGGCAAGAGTATTTGTATTAGTAAGATCTTCAAGCCATTTAGAAGGGAAGCCGCATTCGCTAGAAATATCCCACCTAGAAAGCACAACCATAGAATGACGTCATTCAAATAGCACAAATGAGGTGATCACATCAAAAAATATAGATATGTGAATGAATCGATTATCACAAAATTCACAAACGGTCCGCACTATGAAGGACGATATTGGCAAAAGCTTGTAAATCGTCGATGAAGAACGGAAACCGTAAAATGTAGATTGTAGAATCTCTTTTAGGGTTTTGAAAATACGCTACGAACTGTTCCCAATAGCGTAGAAACACATTTGGGGGACGCCCACAATGAACACCTAGCCCCCTACAATCAATCAATAATATTAGGGACACTGAGCAGAGATCGGTACTGTAGCTTCATTTACAGACCCATTTCAAGAGGTTCACCGTCTTATTACAGTGAAAAGATTTTCATGGATATTAAACCTCAAGGTACAAGTACAAGAGAAATATTCTAGTGCCCTCCTCACCAGCAGTAGCCTCTTCAGGGCACTCTCTTCAGGGGACTCAGAGGAAGATGAGAAGAGTAAAGGTTCCCGCAAAGCGCTTCTTTAAATCTTGACGTATAAAGGATGGTCTCCTTGGATAATGCCAGGCTCAACATCCGCGGCAGGCATCTGAAAAACTCTTCGTCACAAAACAAAAATCGGAAAATACATGCATGGAAATCAATGCACATTGTGCACCTTGCCCAGCCAGGTATGCTGTGAAATCAATGCATACGATTGTCAATATTTTAAACCCTAATATAAACATTTGACCCGTAAAACATAAGAGAAACAAAGAGAAAGATACACTGGTGCAAATACACCCGCAACATTAATAAATGGATAAATGTGAACTTGAGAATGCTACTACGAGGCTGGAGGCCATCAACATCGTCACCAAGCCCAGGACCACCATAGGAGGAGAACAGCACTGGGTGAGCGGCACTGCAATGCCGCCGACGCGGCGAGTTGGCCGCCTCCCAACGGGCGCATCGATCGAGCGGACGACGGCGCCGCGCCACCGACGCCGCTCCGCGGACGTGGTGTGTGGCGCAGGAGCTAGTGGGGGTGACTGGCCTCGGCACTGGATAGGAGCAGAGAGTCGCCTGGGACTGTGCCAGCTCCATAGCACACCTACGGTTATGGTGCATCAACTAGTTGGAGCTCCATCTTTTGTCTGGTTTGTAAACACCTCGTAAGTACGTTGTAAGTACATGGAGTATTTACGTTGCTCGAAGCGAATCAAACCACGGCTATTTTTATTTTATAGAGTTCACTGGATGTGTAACATTCTTAAGACACCTTATTTCGTTGATAATCTAACATGAGCTTGTTGCCAAAAGTTTATTTGGCTAACGACTCGTCTTGACTTCGTCTTCCCCAGAGCCGATGGTCCCAATCGATGACCCACAGACGTTCGTCTTCTGGATGTGGTGTCTTCATCGTCGTTTTTAGTCCTAGCCCTCTTCGGTGGAGTGAGGCGACGTCACCCGGCAGCGCTTTTATTTCAGCAGTATCCTTAAGGTAGTTAGTGTGAGTGGTTACGGTAGAAGCTCGTTGCGAACAACGGCAGCTAGTTTTCCGTCTTTGAGTTCTATGAAAAGTCCTATTGGAACGTGAACTACTGGGATTCGCTAAGAGAATACCGTATATCAAAAGATCTCCACGAATTCAGATAAAAGAACGTACTGTTGTTGATCGGTGGTGTTTACGTTGTTTTATGCTTATAAAAGAAGTTTGCTGCCACGTTGAGTGAAGGAACAGTTCATCTGACACATTAGTTATTTGAGTAAAGAGAAAGTAAAATTGTTATTATAAGAGAAAGTAAGAGAAAAAAGAAAAAGATAAAGGAAAAGAAAACAAATTTATTGTAAGAGAAAGTAAAATAATGGCTGAAACTGTTGAACAAACAAGAAGTGTTTTGCGTGGGAAAGGACATGTGTTTTCTGATGTCTGGTTGCGAGAACAGTTGCACTTTCGTCTCATCGCTCCCATACCACCTCCCACTCCACCTCCCACAGGCGACTGGTGAACGCTTCAATCGGCTGCACGGATAGTCGCAAGATTCAGTCATTTCTAAATAAATACGCTCGAATGCCTACATACTACATCGTCAAGAGGAATCGAACGGTCCTCAACACGCTTTTTCTTTATTCTTTATTCTTTATTCTTTATTTATTTCATTTTACTTCATATGATCCGTCTTCACGTTTACTGTGCGGATCCCAGCACTTCTCACATTCGATTAGTTTCCTCGCATCCATTGTCCACGAAGATCTTCCAACTTTTTCGTGTGGCTGCGGTTACTGCTTGAGAATTCTCATTTCATCTTCAATGCCGTAGAGAGCTATCCTCCCTGGAGTCCTGAGATAGCCGGGTTGGAGCGTTCCCAATTGGATTGGAGGGTTATTTTTTTCACAGACAACCCGGTACCAATTTTCGAGCCTCGGAGGGATGAGAGGCTTGTTTGGCCCGGAGCGGAATAGAACTGGCACTCGTGATAACGGACATCACTACCACTGTGCTATCCGCCTCCTATGTTGGTGGTATAACATGGTTTTTCTACGGATTTCCATGAAATCGTTCCTAAGTTAATCATTGGTCTCTGGCCCATTCGTCGGCCTTCATGTGCGGAAGGCTTCAAAAGTTACCACTGGGTCTCCTGAATGAAATTCGCAGGTGAACTTCCTTTGCAACAACTGTATCTTATATTAGGGTACTTTCACCTCGTTTGTATGACACGATAACCTGTGCAACATTCTTTGTCATTGTTAAACCCACCTACTTCTCTCAATCGTATTTTGTAATAGTTCATTGTTTATATAAATGTTTAATTGCTCATTTTCGACATACGGACTTTAAAGACAATCGAAATCTGAAAACCAGAGTAACCCTCGCTATCTTAAGCATGAGTTAGAAATTCGATTCATACATGGGTATCAAACGCGAAATACAGTTAAATAAACGTGCCTCATTCTCCTGACTTCAAAAGAGCTTCTGATACGGCAACGTTGTTCGGGACGAGTACGGAGCGCCTACCAAAACCTCGGGGTCATTCTAGGCTTCTTAGATTGCAAAGCACTAAGGTGACGATCTGTACCTGCAATGCACGCACGTTTGCACTTGAGTCATCGATAGAGGGCTTGAGCATGCGGACAAGAACGATTGGGCACGGCGTTATCCCACTGGCTGAGACGAGAACATGTCACCTGTGCAACGTCGTTATGACCCCGGAGAACTGTTTCTCCTTACATGCTCTTACATGCTATAATAGAAGAGTCAGTCGGTGGCGTGGGTGTTCTCGTCAACACGAATTTGGCCATGAACATCGATTCGCTCGAACAACTAACAACCGAATTGGACATCTGCGATTGAAGAGATGTGTATCATTAACGGCTTTGACATTCTTCGTCGTCTACGCATCGACATCAAGATATAACGAAGAAGAAGCTGAAAAATTCTACATGAGCTTAATTTCTGCAGAGAAGAGCATAGCTTCTTTAAGGACATCAGTGGAGAATTTAACGCTAAGGCTGGACCCTGAAGAACGTCTCAAATATGCTACATTGGAACCCACGGATTAGAACGGAACGAGCAGAGTGAGTGTGTGTCTGAGCTTATCATGATGACCAAGACTATTTGTGGAAAGTTGCAATCTCAAAAGACCCACTCTGAACGCTGGACATGTGAATATCACAATGGAGAGTACCATGAGGAAATAGACAACATCAGAGTAAATGGAAGCTTCCGCTTAACCGATGTCGCCGTTGTCCCAAAATTCTACACAAGATCAGACCATGGCCACCCTCATGCAAGATTCCATTTCTCGCATAAATGTAAGAAAAGCCACAAATGGCAAGATGCTGTTCCCGATAACATCAACGTGCTGATACGTCATCGCATGAGCTACAGGCAACCGCTAACGCGCATCGAACTCGCAGAATATTTCAGAGTGGCGATAAAATAAGGTTTTAAGGAGGAAAGAGCAGCAGCTGTTGGCCAGGACGTAGAGGTTGTGAAAAGCATTCGCAAAACAAATAGAGGCTTTGCCAGTTATAAGACCATGATGATTGCATTCAGACGCCCAGACAGAACACTTACAGCGTCGAGAAAACCATTGGGGAAAATAATTCACGATTAGTTCTTCAATCTTTTCAATAGCCGCGTCCTTCTACGCCCATACGAAACAAAGTAGAATGGATACGTCGTACCAGCTCTACTTTCTGTATCTGATGTGGTATTTCGTCGGTGAAAAATCGAACAGCACCAAGTCCTGATAAGATAAGATCAGAGCACCTGAAGAACCTTCCACCAGTCCTTATAAACATATTCGCTCGATTGTTCACATGTTACCTATTAGAGTGCAAGGTCCATACTCAGCAGAAGACCAGCAGGACCGTGCTATTGTTTGAGAAGGGAGACCTCCACGATATCGGCAACTAATCCCCAACCTACTTGTTTGTCCGTCGTCTACGAACTTTTCGCTTGACTCATCTAAAACAGGATTAACAAAACAGTGGGCTAAGGACAGCCATTTGAGCAATCAGGGTTTCGAAAAGGATTTAGCACGATGGACCACATCCACACGATAGCAAGACTCATCGAAGTATCGCTAGAGTAAAAAAGACCGATCTGTCTCACATTCGTCGATTTAAAGAAGGCATTTGGCATAACTGCGATAGCAGCAGTAATGGAAGACCTGGACACTGAGGGAGTCCATACTTAGTATATAAAGATTCTTCGTGAGCTATGCAAGAATTCCACACCCAAAATATCACTATTCTACAATGATATTTAGCATCGACGTCAAAAGATGGGTTAGTCAAGGAGATAGCATCTCGCTAGAATTATTTACTACCACTCTCGCGAACGTCATGCGAACATTGGAGTGGGACAACATGGGACTGAAAATCAATGAGTGGCAATTAAACTATCTTCGCTTTGTTGATGACATTGTTCTTATAACAGCAAGCATTAGTTAGGCGGAACGAGTGCTTGCCAATTTTAATGGCGCTTATGGAATGATTGGTCCCCAACGAAATTTCACAAGACGATGTACACGAAGAAGGGATTAGTAATGTATGCCCGATTCACGCTCAACGGAATATCTTCGAATGCTGCAGTTACACCTCTATCTAGATCGGGGTGTCAGCATAGTGAACGGCTTAGGCCTAGAATTGGGCAATAATTGGGCAAGAGGAACAGAGCGGCTTGGGGAACTAACAAGAGCATCGAGGTTGTAGTGAAGAGAACAAAGAATATCCGACTCAATGCCGAACATTCGACGCTACAATTCCTCCTGTCTTAGCGCATGTGGCAGAAAGCTGGTCGCTACGTAAGGAGGTTGAAAGACGACTCAACCTTATTGAGCGCGCTGTCGAAAGAACGATGCTAGGCGTAATCCGTATTAAACAAATGAGGGGAAGGATCTGATGACTTTCGCGAACGACGAGAAATCAAACATGCCGTTCTGTACGCCAAACCATTGAAGATAATGTTGGCCAGACATGCAATGCGTATGAACCACAACCGATGGACAAGAGTGACTGGATTGCTCGGGATGTCAAACGTACTGCAGGAAGTTGACAAACTTATTGGTTAGAGTTGTTCAACAAAACTCTAGAAGAAAGATACCCACTGGGCTACCCTTTTACACTCAGAACAGGAATATTTGTTAGCGCCGGCCCGAGTCACTTGACGACCAACGGCTTGACAGGTGATGTAGGTGAACATTTGCTATCAGCAACAAACATTTATCAGCCTTTCAGCATATTCAACTCCAATGCGATGAAGTCAATCGTCAAGCTTCTTCAGTGCATCGGTAAATTACGGACTCACCTGCTTACTTTATCCTGGACACTGTGTTGAAGCTGTGATTGCAACTCACGATTCACTTTTTTCCTATTCGCTATGTGCTAGCTAACACAATATCGGCTGCTGCCAGCTGGACTACCCGTTGAATAACAAGTTGTTATCAACGATTAGTCGTATTAACAACAGCCTCCCTGTGTAAAAAGCACTTCCAGGTGAGTCTGCCATATTCGTGCGGTGTTCCACTGAAGAGGATTCATCACAGTACGTCTACGAAGACGCCACATCGAGAAGACGAACAACTGTGGAACACCGATTCGGATTACCGGCTCTTCTGAAGGTGAAGACGTCGAAACGTTAGCCGAATAAATCTGTTTATAAACATCATGTAAACTCATCACTTTAAATACACAATTAACTTTCCTCCATAACTCAGCAGACCTCAAAGGATAATAATTTCGTAACATCCCGGGTTACGAAAACACTACTCCCTAGTCGGAGTGCGGTTCGGAGGTGAGACAGTTAAATCATTGTACAAAACATTAAGTAATTTACCACTATGAGAAGAAGCTAGTGAGACCATTAAAATATGCCCTCACTCGGGGACGATGCTCTCCCTTGTGCCAAAATAATTGCCATTCCAACTTTCCTTTTTTATTCCCACACGCGATGTCGCTGTGAAAAGTGGTAGCACATTTAAAACAATAAGATTCTAAAAGTCAGCCCCAACACAAATCTATCAAATAAAATAGAAGGCCTAGGAATCTACACATTTTTGCAAATGAAGCACAAAGTTGTGTATTTTTTCAGTGGCCTATAATTCTCATGTTTGGAAGTAATGCGTTATTTGAAGGAAATTTTAGAAAAATTTTCATTCAAGAAGGCTTTTCCATGAAACTGGTTGCCAAAGTGCTCGAGGAAAGTGATTGCTGCTCATCGGACGATCCAATTAGACAGCTGAGAGGCAAGCAAAACGAAGGACCCGCATGGTGTGGTGGTGAACGCGTTAGCCTCCGGAAAGGGTAATGGCGCGTCCGTTCGCCACCGTAGATACCTGCGGTCCGGAGTTTGGCAAATATCTCAGCATTATTGTGATCCAACGAGTTTTGTGGATATAACACAGAGTTTAATGGGCGATGTCCTCCTGATTCAATGGGCCATATTCGATGATTCAGTTTGCCAAAGAGATTTCTGCAATGATGCTTGATGTGATGAATTTGTTCACTTTTCACCGTATGACATAATTCTGCCGAGAATTAAGTCTTTTTTGTTGCGTAGAAGAAAAGATGAATGGACTGTGTGGGGCGAAGACTTTTTCATTCGTTTAACCTCTGATGATGACCCGTATGGACACTAGAGTATCCGTATTGAGTTTAAAGGGTTCTAGAGTTTTTTTACTGGGCTATGTACATGAACTCGATAGCTAATCGATAGCAGGCCAGAGTAGCGGGGTGGGAACCGGAAAGCCCATCCTTTACACTTAATGATTTAAAAAAAAACTTTTTCTCGAAAAGTTCCATTGATCTGCTATCTGACTAGCAAATAGTAGTTATTTCATTTTGATCCCTGTATTGAATAATGGTTGTTTTATGGATTTATCTATGGACTATGCCGGCGTAGAAAATACCACGATTGACTCGAAAGCTGGAAAATACTTCCACACGAAGACAGCAATGAGACTTCGCAGAGTCGCAGTAACACTCAGCGCATAGTAGCACACATGTCACTCTCACCCATGAAACGGCGGAGTAAATTACGGCTACGTTCAAAACCTCTCAAGTTCTCTAGCTGTTGAGAAAATGTTTCGCTTGTCTCTCAGCTGGTTCTATCGGTCAGTGCCATCACCAGTCACTCGTCAACGGGACTGATCGATAGAACTAGCTGAGAGAGAGGCGAAACGGAGGACCCGCATGGTGTGGTGGTCAGCGCGTTACTCCCGGCAAGGACAATATCGCGTTCGTTTTCCACCATAGACACCTACGGTTCAGGGTTTTGCAAATATTTCAGCAACGTTGTGGCTGTAATTCCCTTAGTACCCTGCCGTGGAAATTGTAATAAGCAGAAAATAAAAGCTAATAAAAAAAAATCGTTTTCACGAAACTAGAAAGTCCGTAGCCGACGAAAAATTGCTAGCAATCGGTTGGGTCGACCGCGAAGAACATTATACTATTTATGAAACACCCCGTTTATGATACCTCTTCAAGATTTTGCCTCCCGATACAAGAACGATTATAGAAGTATGGTCGTGAATGTTTCTAAAACGCCGGAGCCCTTTCCACAACTCTATTCATATGATCGTCATAACGTACTCGTAAGCACCAAGGAATTTGAAACTCATATCTCTGGTACAAAGCCTTCAGAGCAGTCGTTGCATTGTGCATTAGGCAGTTCTTCTCTGGGTGATGCTTAAGTACCATTTCAAGTTCTACAGTTGCTTTATCGCCAGGTTTGAACCCATCAAGGAAAACAGTGCTATTCTCATAATTTGAAAAGTTCGTTTCAACGAGCTTAAAGTAATTGTGATTTAATCGTTGGAAAGAAGTATTACATGAAGGATAGCCAAGCAGTAGCCAGGCCTTAAAACTATGCATATCTACGATGTACGAAATAACTATCTACTTCGATTCTTCTTTTTGCAAATTCTCAATGACGAGCACAGCCATTATTGTTTTTCCAGTCAATATTTTCCAGTGATTAATTGTGTGTGATGCGATGTGCAAGCGTTCGAGATACACCTGGAGAGCAAATGAGGACAAATTTATCCTACGTATTGTTGTTAGAAGAACTATTACGCTAGTTTTTTCATAAAGTTTTCTTTAGGAGTAAAGAAAAATTTTCTTTACCTTCCTTGGATGGCTTGCCATCACCAATCCCGTGGGGAGACGCAGCTTCAGTTGGGCTCAAGCATAGAGGCATGAACGAGCATAATCCTTTGGTACCTGAAGTTACAAACAACACCTTATGTGATTTTAACTGAGAACGAAGAACAACGATTGTCATTAGTTATGCTGTAGCGTATTGATACCATTCAAGTTGCTACAGAATTTTGTTAGGCACATTTTCGTATCCCATCACCCTCAAATGATTTACTATTTCGTAGTGGCTGAAGCGTGTGCTTGTGAGGAAGTCATTCCTTCGCCCGCATGACCCTCACTGAAAGGACTATTCCATTTTTCAATACGGAAACATAATTGTGGCCACGTCTGCGTTAGGAATCGCTTCCGTTCTGGAGTTAACACAATCGAAAAACTGTAAACCTCCATCCCATTCGTGAAGCCTACTGGCCGACTATGGCGCAAACTAGAACACACAAGAATAGTAGCCTACGGAAAAATCATCTTCGTTGTCCCATACACTAGTTGCACCCGTGCACGATATCAGCTAAGAAAACTACCGGTGAAAGTTGGTAAAATCTAGTCGTAGAAATGACATCATTGGGATCGATACAGACGGAACAGAATATCCACACTTTGAAAACTACAACATCCGATTCTAACAGTGACAGTTGATCTAAGGTCGAGTTAATATGGTCGAATTTAATAAATTAGAAAACACTTTCCTCGGTAACTGAGCAAACACAAGGTTGATAAAAAAATTTATTCGGCAAACGTTTAGACCTCTTTGTCTTCCTCAAAACAATAAGAAAATATTTATGCTAACACACGCTAACCAGACGGAACTGTTTAGTGAGAGGTGATAGTGTCATGAAATAAGCATAAATTGGGCTTCTATATACAACCATGTGGGCGCGTGTGGCGCAGTGGTCGAAGGCGCTCTGCAACGCAGGTGGAAATCGATCGCCGCGCACTTGGCCCACCTAGCCTCCCATTTCTTCGGGGTCGGCAAATTAGTATCAGACTTGTCTGGGAAGATAGCAACACTGGCTCTATACATCGGTAGGCCACCGCGCGTAAAGGGCAGATATGAATTCGGTCACCTCAAAACGACTCTTAATGAAGTCGAATGCATGGCGCATACCTCAGAGATTGATCAACGCCGAGAGCATTATCTTTTTGTTTATATAGAACTATTTGTTTTTCAGAACCTCGAATCATTGAAAACCTTATCACCTCACCTTTCTCTCAGCTATTTCCACTAAAGGGAACCTAGAAAAAACCAGCTTTAAAAAAATACTGTAATCTCCGCGAATTCTATTGTGTGATATTTCATCCGCCACTGTTTCGACGAGAGAAGAGTTCCTGCAACCTTCCGCCATAATATGCAACTAATAACGGAAAGATCGACTATGTCTCCGCTCCATAGGAAATTAGGAGGCCATAAAATTTTTGCTGAGGAAAGACTGTTGAAGATTACTCATTTCAATGAGCGAGTTGTGATCAGATGGATTAAGAGAGGCACTGCTTCACGGCAGGACACCATTATGACCTAGTTTTGTCGAGTTAGAATTTACGGATTAGGTCCTTTCCCTCAACTTAGAAACACATTTTTCGTCTGTAAGATTTGAAGATGAGTGAAGGATCTTGCCCACAATCGATGAAAGGTAGCCGAAGCGTTTATTATAACTCCAACCTGATTTATTGAACAGTGACTTTTATAAGCTGTTTAGGAATGTTATCTCACCGCACATAACAGGCTCTTTTGTTTAGAGTCAACAGTTTGGGAAGGAAAGTTTTGGGAAGAATGAGAAAGAGAGCATAAACATGTATAGAACACGTCCGTTCCGTAACTTGATTCACAGAAGTTCCCTGTCGCCAATGCCATCTGCGCTTTTTACTAGCCCCTTGTCGGCTTCGAAAAGGGACGTTTGGTGCAGTCAAAGATAATACCATTCTTTTCTTGTCGATCAAGAGTAGACGCTTTATACTACATTATTCATAAAAGCTGTAGATACCAGCTATGTTGGCCACAACATGAAAATACAACTCTTTCACTGATAGAAGAAAAAGACAGAAAAGAAACGGCGACATTTTCAGTTGTTTCTGTCATTAATGACAAATGATTATCAATTCTTATCGAACTATCTTTTCTATTCGAAGATGTTGTGGTCTTTGGTTGAGCAATCAGTGGTGGATGGTCAGTGGATCCTTTTATTCATATAACTATAGCTTCATGACTTGCGGAAAGATTTACATAAGCAACGGATCCGTTGTGCACCAGATGCACTACGTTTTATCTACCAGTGACTAATTTATGAAGAATAAATATGCACTAAATCATTTCTACGATCCTTTCTATGAAGTCGAATACATGGCTCATCCGGTCAGGGATTGATCAACACTGATGCCTCATCCCTTTTTAAGTTACGGAAGACGTTGCACAACTTGGCACGGTAGCCTCGTCTCTGAAAAGTTTGGTCCTCATTATGCTCCGTACTGCTGCGGCTATGATACGAAGGATTTTTCAACAGGGCCACTAAGCTGACGGTCCACCATATATTTTTGTTCCATGAATGTTGCCGTACCTAAACGCTTTGCTTCATTAACATGAGCAACTGGAATGTGTGTTCAACTCAAACACACCGATATCACCATTCCTTTTTTGCTAGAAATATGTCTCATGCAATCTCTAATGCTGTCCACGTATTCTAGCTTCTAATCGATTGCTATGCATCAGTTTTTTTTCTAAATCTTCAAGTGTTTTATGCTTTTGGTGAATCTTGTTGAACATTAGTAGCGAGGGAATTAACTGCCAGTGTTGGTAACAGTAAACAAAACATAGGTAAGTTGATACCACTTCAATTCTATGGTTTAGGGAACATCAGTTTGCCTTCACAGACTTCGATTTTATTCCATTTCTAGGAAGGAATGTGGTGTAGTCCAGAGAACAGTGCGGATCCTTGTCGTTCCAGAACATTCATTGTAGAAATGGCATTTTTTTTTTAAATTAATGAGCCCGGGCAAGTACGGTGAATGCCTTGTTGATGACCTCCTCAAAATTCGTGAAAGCCTAATCTACGTATCTCCATAAAAAAAAAACGTAAACTCTTCAATAGTTCATACCATACTCAATCACCTTTACATTATCCGTGCTTTCTAGTGCAAGTTGAGCAGTGCTTCATCGATGTCAGAAGCAAAAGACCACAGCCATGACCCACAGCAGGTTCCATATTGTACCCTCATATAAATAGTATTAAAGACAACATCTGAATATAGCGCAATTTGACAGATGTTTCGAGTTATTAGGTTATTTTTGTGCACAATTCGTGAGCGTATGTCATTTGTGTGGCACAGTGGTCGGAGGTGGTCTGCGACACACATGGGATCGGTCACCGCGCCCGTGACTCACCAAGCCTTCCTTCCCTCTGGAGTCGGCATATTGTTACCATACCTGTCTGGGAGGATAGCAGCACTGGCTCTTTAGATCGGTAGGCCACCGCGAATTATTGTGAAGACCAAGTATACATTCAACCACCTTCACCGATGCTTAATGAAGTCGAATGAATGACGCATCTCTCAGGGATTGATCAACATCGAGAGCTTTATCCTTTTATCCTTTTGTGTCATTTGTGACTGTGAGGACCATATACAGTTCGTAGTAGATCTCAGCCCTTTTTCCATTTGTTTGGGTGGTTGATTTTGGCTACACACACATTTTTCGGACTTGTGTACGAGTTCGTTGCTTCTTGACTGTTTTCTCTTCTTCATAAATGCCATTGAATGCTAGTCGAGTAGATCTGAGACCGCTTTTTCAAACAAGTTTGGTTCCAATTTACCAGTTGGCGCAACGCTGGGTCGAACTATGGCCTACGGGTCTTCGTGCGCATCTCTAGCCACTGTCTTTCCTGTGCCCGTTTCAACTTTAAACAACATATCTATGAAACTCACTTGTTGAGATAAAAATTATTGCAAACCAGGATCTTTGTTAACAAAACACGCGCTTTCCCATTCTAACGTGATAAAATCCGAATTCTCTGGACGTTTAGATTATTCCTCTCCACCTAGGGTTGTATCCTTAGTAATAAAAGGTTTTCACAAATGAGTTTTCTTCCAGAATTTCGCAATCATTTCCCATCGATTTGGTGGTTTTCCTGCAATAGTTTTAACATCCTGAGGAGTCCGATCCTAAAGGGTATTGTCCATCAGTTGACACTAGTGCGCATTACGTTTCCACGCCATTTTATCTTCGATTATTCGGTGTGTAGAGCCGCGTCCCTGGTTTCCGGTCGTTGACGCAGGTCGGAGCTTCAAATCTCTTTCCTCACGTGTGTGACGTGGGTACCTAGCATTGTCCTTTCGACTGCGTGTTAAAAAGGAGTCAAATGTCCTTAGTTCTCTTCACTACATCCTCGATGCTCTTGAAAGCTCCTCAATCCGTTCGTTTCCTTCTGCTCAGCTCTGGAGTTATGTCGTTTATCATATTGATTTCCCTACCAAGATCGACATAGCTGGAGCATTCGGGGATATTCGTTCTGATGAGCGTGAATGGGGCATACGAAACCAATCCGTTCCTCATGAGCATCTTTTCTGTGAGATTTAATCGAAGTCCAATTTTCCCACAGGCTTTATTAAATTCGGCAAGCCTTCGTTCCTCTTGTCTAATGTTTGTTGATATAAGAACCATGTCATCAGCAAAGCGAAGATGGTGTGACTGCCGACCATCGATTTTTACTCCCATGTTGTCCCATTCTAATGTTGGCACGACCTTGTCGAGGGTGGCGGTAAATAATTTTGGCGAGATAGTAACGCCTTGGCTAACCCTTCTTTTGACGTTGAAGTTAATGAATAGCAGGTAAGAATGACGAGATATTACACGTGGTCTAGCCCTGCGTCTTAGAATGACCCTTTGATGTGTGATGGTGCACACTCATCAGCCAAATGCGATTCGTCTGTTCTACCTCAGTCTCAATATCAGTTCAGGCGCGTAAAAAACGATAGGTTTTGGAGAATCTGTTGATCATTCGATAATCATTCAGATTTTCATTTTCCTGCTTGTGTGTTTGAAGCATTTGGCGTAATAGTGTGTACCAGTATACCTTCCAGCTTCTGAAGAAGACGATACTGCCGAACCATCAACTACTGCCTTGTTGTATGCGATTTTTCTACGAAGCAAATGTGTGCTTCGAAGAAAAATCAAAAAAAAAAGAAAAAAGAAGAGCGTGGACCATCGACTCGGATCATCGGCTCTGATGAAGACGAAGACGTCGAAACGTTAGCCGATATTAAATATTATTATCAACCTCGTGTAAGCTCATCAAAGAAAGAATATGCAAATGTGTGCTTTATAACAATCTCATGATCGCTGAAAAAGAAGGCGACACCTTTGAAAAATGAAACGTTAAAAGGGCAAGCAATTGACAATACCGCTGCGCCGTCCAACATCAGCAACTAAGGCTCCAGTAAATTGAAACCTTTGCGAAATACCCCATTAAATCATGAATAATGGGCAGTAACTCTATTAAATTGAAGTGTTTGAAGAGAAAACCAGCTCTGTTAGCGGATAATAACGAGCTAACGGATATTTCAGTTGCAGAAAGTGATGTCAATAATCATGCTAATAACTTGTAAATCCGACTACGTGAAGGAAAGCTTTTCTTATCACATGGTCTAACCCCATAAGTGCTACATTGTGGGGATTCAAGTAGTTCTTGTATTTGATTCGTTTGCTCTCATCCGCCAAGTAAGTCGTCGAACTTCAGCTGTGACTCCGGCTCTATGTGAGCTGTTCTCTGCTTTTGCTTTCTTCCGAACGTCGTTTAAAGCTGCTCGAGTACATTCTCGTTGAGGTTTCCATAGAGCTCTACGAGAACGCACCCGCTTACATTAGAAGGAGTGGGCTTACCCTATACAAATCAGATACAATCTTTCTTTTGTTGATTTTTTCCCTGACCTGGGCTGGGAGTAATGAGAGGCTTTGTTGGCTCAATGCGAAGTCCAACCCATGACCTGGATTACATGTGCCGGTCGTGTAATGAACAGGATCTCTACCACACTGCTGCACGTTCCCGGTGAAGAAACTGTACCGACGTATAATCACAGTGATGGTGAGATATCCACAAAGCTCCAAACACGCTATTACGCTTTCCGAAGACTAACACGTTCAGTACCAGAGTACGCGTGTCCCTCGTTTCGCCTTCCTATTGGCTAGTTCTCTATCTGCGAGTCCCATCAGAATCGGCACTGAGCCCAGTTAAGCTGAGGTTGTAGGAAATGGTAATAGCGCGTTCGATCGTCACCGCAGACACCTGTGCATCGTGATGTAATACCCTGCCGTGAAGAGCTATTGTACGCAGTGGATGAAAAGTTAGCATTATAGTGTTTCAAGTGTTTCACGCCAAACAGTGATTGTCCGGTAATAATAGCTGGTTTTCTCCGGACAAGCGATCTTGCACAAATCTTTGTCATTATCGGTCAGTAGCAGAAAGCGTAACAAAAACAAAGTCTGGAATTAAACGGAAATAACAAATTGCTATCACCGGACAATCAGTAATATCAACAACCAGCGTCTTGTACAAAAGCACTCCGCTGGGGTACGAATGTCTAAGTGCCTCTTTCCAGAGATACTCCACTGAGGAAGATCCCTCTCGGAACGAAGAAGAAGACGTGACATCGAAGAGATGAACAATTGTGGACCATCGACTCTGAGAAAGACGAAGACGTCAAATCGTTAAACGAATACAGATTGTTTATTAACCTCATGTAAGCTTATGAAGGAAAGAAGGCATACACCGACGTAAATTTTTTCGTAGTCCTTGCAGTCTGAGACAGAGAAATAGTCGACGCGTCTCGAACGAACTCAATTACTGCGTTTGATTGGATGCATCAACGATGCAACCAATTCCGAGCGGCTAAGGGATGTGAAACGATTAGTGCTCGAACTTCCGCTCGAAAGCAATTCTTCGTGGCTTTAATCATCGTGCGACCACTCTCGTCATTTTGCCGATTATTCTCCACTTTCATCAGAATTCCCCAATGCGCACTCGACCGCTGCTTCAAACGAGTTGGTAGCCATATAATCTTCTGATTAGGTCCACAACTTTTTGCAACGACTTCGGCAGAGAACCCTTTTGATCAATAGAACACCTTTGTAAACTACGAGCGTCTTCCAGACCTGCATAAAAACGCAATCTAATTGTAGACTTCGTCATAATTACTTCTTATGCATGATAAAATCGCTGAAGGATGGCAGTGAATAACATACGAATTAATTTTTTGACCGATGGTTTCCGTTTCTATATTATCCATCGGCTATTCATTCCCAACCTTTTTTCTAGAAGCGCTTTTTTCCGGACTCTCGGTCTCATTTCCCATTTCCATTTAGTTCACTAAGTGGCAGTTCTCTCGAAACGTTTTCCGTTCTCCGTCATATCTTATCTTAGCCTCGAGCCACCGTTCTTCCTTCATTCCCAGCTGTCATGGCGCACTCATATTTTCAAGATAGCGATAGCAAATAAGTATTTGACTGAATAAGCAGAAATAAAATTTTTCGATGAATTTTGCATTGGTATGACTTCATAGCTGCTTATCGTATTTCTCCTTCACAGCGCAGAAAAAGCTTCGCTGGACGCGATGTCACACGCGGCAGGAAGCGGTGAAATAATAATACGATGTTCTTCTTCAATAAGAAGACACGAGGTTGTTATTATAGATTTTATACAATAGCTCTTAAAGGTCTGTTTAAACCGCCCGATCTTTAGTTGGCCCGAGAAATATTACGCGCAAATTAGAGGGCTGGCAATGGGACAGCGACTGGCACCAACCCTTGCCGTTGCCTTTCTGTCTAAAATGGAAGCGCCAGTAATCGATCTCAGGCCATTACTCTACTGTAGCTGTATAGATGATTGTTTTGTCATCTTCTTTGCTAAGAAGGAGATGGACAAATGCTTTGAATTATTGGACGAACAGTCAGGGTACGTAAAAATCACCCGTGAGAAACCGAAAGGAAACTGGCTTCCCACAAAATGGTAGGAAAGCCAAGCAAGAATATAGTGGTTCTTACCCCTCCTCTCATCTCTCACACACTAAAAGAGCGCTTATAAAAATGTTTCGAACCGCCACCAGTGTGTGCACTGGTAGAGAGCAGAGGGAAGAAACCTCGAAACTGGCGCGCCAAATAGCCATTTCAAATGGTTACGAAACTGTAGAATCTCGGCACAGGCGTAGAGGAAAAACCACGTCCCAGAGTGATAATTCCGGCGAAAACAAGCCTCCGTTCCTCTTGCCGTTTATTTCAATCGAAATAAGTGCAGCCATAAAACGTTGCTTAATAAGGGCCGGTCTAGAGAATTCCGTAAGAGTGATAGAAATACCACCGGACACCTATGACGCCAGCTAGTTCGCAACCGCCTATATGACCGTCTATGTATAACGAAAAACTGCATAACTTGCCCTAATGGTAGAGTCGGTGATTGCATAAACTCGGGTACAGTCTACCTGATCTCTTGTAAAGCGTGCGGGAACGAATACGTTGGCGAAGCGGGTAGACCGCTCTGTGTCCGCATAAAAGAAAACCTAGACGGTAAAGCTAAATTAAAACCAAACACTCCACTAGGCGCACATAGGATGCAGGAACATAACGGAGAAGATTTCGAAGTAGGAGTCACTCGAAGTACGCACGAATCGAAAACACCAGAGCGTAAAACTCTTGAAGCGCTTTGAATCATTTCCAAAAATTCAAAAATGAACCGCAAGGAGGAGTGTCTTGTCATCACGCGTGACCTGGCGCCATACCTAAGGCTAATCCAGTGACCTGACACAGACACAGTCCTCGCCCATGTAGTACTCTGTGCGGCTGCTATCCATCAACTAACTTAGATACAAGAAATAAACGGTACGTATTAAAACGAGGCTGTTTCTTTTGCGAATACAAATTTATTTGTTAAGTTTTATCTGTTAGGGTTATGAAAGTGTTTGGCTGAGCAGATCGCATCTCAATTTGACCTCTCCAGACTCTGAAGAAGGCGAAACCGCCGAAACGTCAGCTATTGTATCCTAATAAATTTTATAATAACAACCTCGTGTCTGCTTATTGAAGAAAAACATCGAATTATCAATCAATGTCAACGTTAACAGAAAATCGATCTTGGGAAATATTTATAGTTTATGATAACAATAAAAATAAGAAAATAATAATAACGGTAATAATTATTATAGCTGCAAGAGTTTCTACTGAAGTACAGTAATAAGGGCGCGTGTGGCGCAGTGGTCGGAGGCGCCCTGCAACACACACGTGGAGTCGATGATCGCGCTCATAGCCCACTAAGCCTTCCATCCCACCGGGGTCGGCAAATTGGTACCAAACTTGTCTGGGAGGGTAGCAGCACTAATTTAAAGGCCAGATATGCATTGAATCACCTCCAAGCGATCCTTAGTGAAGCCTAATGCATGACGCTTCTCTCAGGGATTGATCAACGCCGAGAGCTTTATCCTTTACCCTTTTACAGCGATAACATGGTGATTGGTGCATAATAACTAAAACTCCATAGCAACAGTTTGTTACTTGACCCACAATCAAACATTGTGGATGTTCCAGAACATTTCGCATTTTATTCGTTTCGTGGCATCCACAATGGATGAAGATTCCGTCTGAGCTACTTTGACGAATGATTTGAGGAATTTCGCCTTATTTATGAATAACGTTCAATAGTGGTCGAGTTGGTTCTTCCTGAAATCCTACGACCGACTTTCTATTAACCTCGGCATTCATCAAGTAATTCTTCGTATTTTTGTTGAGCAAACGCGTGGTGTTATATTTATTGTTTATTCACGAACAAGCTGACGTTTCGGCGGAATTCGCCTTCCTCAGGGCCTGGAAAGATCAAGTTGACAGCAATCTATTCGACCAAACACCTCCATAACCAAACAGAGAAAACACTAAAGCAGGATTTCAATCACATAGAACACAACTTTGCACACCCACCGCTTTCTATGAGGCTTCCATTGAGTATGTCGCGTAGAGACCAACCAAACAGAATTCACATGGAAGTGTAATGTGCGCCTCCCATCAGAATAATCTGCTTGAAATATAGGGATATCTATGTTGTAGGTTTCCACGCTGATTAGGGAGAGTAAGCTGGTCTGAGGCAACTTTGGTACCAATTTCTTTTCTCCGGAAGGGAGGGGCAGCGAGATGGTAAGTGGTGTAGTTTATCAAGAAGAAGGGTGTTAGTTTGACGTCCTCATCAACGTTCTTTTCTAATCCACGTGGCTATGCCTAAGTTTGCAAGGAGAACTGACTCCACCAGCGTTCTACGGCTTTCATGAAAACAAGGCGAAATCTTTAAGCAATAGCCGAAACCATGTACGCCATGTACGAAATGACATTCGTGGACAAAGAGCGGAAGGGAAACGAATCGAACGGAAGAAGTGCTGGATCCACATAGTAGATGTGATAAATGGCTAAGTTAACAACTTGTTAAGTAAAGCAAAATATGTAGCATATTTCAGGTTAGTGTGTAATATATGGAAATCTCTATCTGGAAGAACTCATTTTCGGAGGCTTTGTTGCCTCGTTGCACCCACACTGCCGCTAATTCTTCGTGGTTTACTAAAGTTTTGATAGTTAACCATTTAGAGTGATCTTTATCAGTTAGATTCTTTGTACCACTCCCGCTGTATCTATTTTTAGAAATATCACAATGTTGAGCTTTGGCCTCGACTCGTCCAGTGAATCCCCATACATCGAGACCAACTAGTCAATAAGGTCCACACATAACTAATTTCACAGATTTCGCGATAACTCATTTCCGATCGGATACTGTGAAATTCCTAAGAAGAAAGCGAACAAAATGAATAACAGCACCAATGTTATTGGCGTCACTCAGTTAGATTACTACAGCAGCTCCAGGCGAAAATTATGTGAAATACTTGGAGTTCCACTCATAAAAGCACGGCTATGAGGAAGGTATAATCACCGAAACGTCAACCATTGACCAATAACAACAATAACAACAACGACAACTTATACCAACCTCGCCTCACCTCAACAAGGAGACTTCACAAACACATACCTGGATAAAGTTTCGCGAAAGTAAAACGGATCTCGACTAAAATTTGCAAACAGTGTGTTATCAATAATAGAGGAGATTTTATGGGTAGGAATTCAATACACCTCGTTGAACGGCAGTAAGTTTTAATTTTTCCATCAAATCTGCTCGCATGATATCACCCATCACCATGGTTGTCTGTCCCTCATCTCGGACCCCCCAAACGAAACTCGGTGTCATCAACTGATACAAGTCAGTACAACTAATGAGATGATGCTCGATGCCTTTCATGAGCAGTTCAAAAAAGTGATCCTCGGTGAAAAACCCTCTCATGCATAAACATTCGTGAATGGGTACTTCAGATCAAGAAAGGTCAAAAAAATAAGCAAAAAGGAGAAAAGTTGGAAAAGGAGATTGGAATGAGAGTCAAGTCCCTCAGACTAGGCAGCTATCTGCAGCAGGTCTCTTCCATCTAAATTCGTTTTTGGAAAAGACGGAAATTTGTCGCTGGAGATGGCTATGAGAGTGCGCCAATGATAAAACTCATGCAAGAGGATCAACGAAATCCCCCAGACATATAAAGATCTGCGCCTCTTTGACATCTCCAAGGACTACTGTTTACACAACGGTTCTGATAAGTGCCTTAGAGTATGAAGTCGATTCGCTCATGAGCTGGAGAAAGTCTTTACCTTAACCCAATATGAAAAAGATAAGTTATGTGAATAGCACACTCTCAGTGAAGTTGTCTTCCCATACGGTTAGCAGATATAGGCAGACCTGAGCGAAGACTATGAACGACTTTTCATAGGACTTACGCTTTGTGCCAAACTCGCCTCAACTTCCCAAACAATAAGTTCAAACCACATCTCCATCGTCGCTGTTTGAGGAGAGAAGGAAACAAAAGCTATCCTACAGCAGCACACCTAGCACGGTCGATAATAAATACCAGCTGTAAAAGATTTTGACAGCAAGATTTGTATCGGCTTAGGTAAGAAAACTTGTTAGAGGCCGTTCAAAAACTATCTAGGCCGAAAAAGTGCCATTGGAATTTCTTACGATCGTTGTCATCTCTTATGAAGTAGGGTGGGACGATTACATTAACTCGCAGTGATATGGAATGAATAATGAAAAAGCTCTAAACCAACTTTATCCACCCACAAACTCCTTCACGGACCCCTAATTCTTCGCTGGAGAGAAGTCACCTCGAAATCTCTCTGAGAATCGAGTTGTGACGGAAAGTATGATGAGAAGGGACCTCCGGAAACCAGAATTACAACCTATTTCATCCAGTCGGGCGCACAACCTACATATACCCCTCGCAATCCATGTAATGTATTATCCGGAAAAGGGAAATTTCCAGACCAGTGAAAGACTTCGCGCATGGTCTTGCTACACAAGAAAGATGACCGAAAGGATCTTCGTAACTATCATCCGAGATGCTTGCTGAATATAGTTTATAAGCTGTTCACAATGAATATTCTTTTGCACATGTCAAGCACCTGGTTCCTTGCTTAGTTGCTTGATTTTTTGAGAGTTGGTTTTTAAACTTAACTACGGAACTTCATTAATGGAGATTTTGCCTCGTTGCGATGTTAACTAGCTGGTTAACGAGATCTTGAAGGAAAAGCTGCGAGATGCAGGGGTCCATCTATGAGGTGCACTACATCGTTTTCCTTTACCTGACTCAGTTTATATAGCAAGCATCTACACACTTAGACTCATTTGCAAAATAAGGAATTGAGCATAGATTGTATCATTTCAGTGCATAGATGACCTGAGCAAATGTTTAAGAAAATGTAATAATGAGAAGTTTTTACTGCAAGAGATCAAGTCCATGTGCCCTTGCAAGGTTCTGACGTGTTATGCAAGGAGCACACATAGTGTAGTATGCCAAACTGATGGCCAACTGGAGGAAAAAGCACATCATGCTTGTTCCGGTCGCCTTCAGTGGTAAAATGTTCACTTAAGGATAGTCAGAAAACCAGTAAATTGCTCTCTATCTTTCATAGTTTTCAAGAGTTGCGTGCGTAAAACATATTGCTTGGTTTCACATTCGCTGATATTAGGAATGTTCTTCACACTATTGAACCTGGCACACTATGCAACAATTATGGAAGAACAGTTATTGAGGACCATAGTGTGGGAGGTGTGGAAGGATTTTTTATGAGTTGTGCAGAAATGTCAACAACCACATCCGTTTTCAAATGTGGAGGGATGTGACAGTAACCACTTTGAAAGAAGCTCGGAAAGGTGACAACACCTTACTTCAAAGCCTGACATTTAAACTTTATATTGAAGCTGGAGAGGTAGAAGAGAGGTGTGAGGAAAAGTGGTAGCTTATTCTTCCATCACTATTGATGACGTAGCTTGAAGTGCGCTATGCAACATGTGTGGAACGTCGTAGCACTGGTGCCACCAGTTGCCTAATTTCTAAGATTTAATTAGGCTAACCAAAATTCATTCACCAGTTACCGTCTTCAAATCCAGTGCAATCCAATCTTCAAATCCTATGAGAGTTCAGGAAAAGTTTGTCATGATTTGGACGATTGGTAGCGGTTTGTTGATGTCGCTCATGCTCAACGTTCGTGTCTTATAATAATCATTTATGTATGGCCGTAATTACTTGCGTGCAACGGGCATTTTATATCCAAGTCCGATTTAGAAGTCCAACGGTTCGAAATTCAAAAATGTCTTGTTGCTGTCAGTTGTAGATTCCGATTCCGTTTACTGAAGTTTGGAAACTATGTTAATCATGTTTAACTGCTGTGCACCTATCCTTAAACACCTTGTTAAGGCACCGCAGAAGTTGATGTAGCTAGTCCCGCGAAATTTTAAGGCGTTCCGACTAGCTGGTCACCCTGTTACCAAACTTTAAGTAAAAGAACCTTACTGGAATTTGAGAAGTTAGTAGTAATTGTTATTCAGTTGTGCTTGTGGTCCTATATGCTTTTGCCTTTCATATTCTTTCATCCGAGCATATGAATGAGCCGCATTCTCTTGAAGGATCATTAGAAAGGATTGGTTCTCACTCCTCGCGTTGTGGGCCAAAGCAACACCCAAATCCAAGCAGGTCTCAGTTGATAGAAGTTCGACGGGCTCCACTCTCATCTCTTTACTTGACTTACGAGGACGACCAAGAACCCTTCCGCAGTCATTACGTTAATCATAATCTACTCACACTTTTCTCATACTGCCCTTTCTTGTCGCACTGAATACTCCAATATTCTTTCTTTACCATTTTAGATCTTTGTGATTTTTCGTATGCGGTAACATTTGTGCACTATTAGTACCGGCATTATTTTCAAATCCCTAGACTATGATTTCACACATGAGTGAATGTAGCGCTAACGTGGGCGACTAACCAGAGACGAGAACAAGCTGCAAAAAGTCGTCCAAGCAGAAATTTCCAACTAACCCAAAGTTCCATCTTTGTAAAATACGACGACTCGGACGTTCTAGGTAAAGATCTCTGTATTCATACAGTTTTCGTCCCAACTCATGAAGCTCAATATGATCAACGATATGTTGGTTCAAAGTTGAATGTAGCGTTCTAGTAGTGTTCCACTAAACGCATCGTATTCAAAACGTGTCGGATACCATGTGTTAGATGATTAGCCTTTGAGTTGGCACTGATCTGCCGCTAATCCAGCCATCTGTCTTCACTTCAAGTTTTCCGTCTGTATTCGTAGAGTAGTACCAGCATTGAGAGCTGTTATATCTTTCATGTTCTGAACAGAATTTGTCAATAATAAATGGATGATAAATGTTCATCCAACTGTGATTTCTTTCCGTTTTATTGAAACTTTAAAAAATCTAGACATTTCGTTGAAACTACCACCATGGCTTTATTAAGTGCTTATATTAGTGGAGTATTAAAAGTTTCTTTAACAGTTTCACAGATATCATTCTTCATAAACTGGTTAATTGGTTTTCCTAAAGAAATCTTTGAGGAGGCACGCCCAAGCATAGAAGAAGAACTGAATCCGTTCGCTTTCACGTGCTGAGAGCTCTCTTCAAGTCCAGTTTCCTTAAATGTAGGGTTTTCATTTGCACTTCATAGCATCCATTGTCTCCGACTATTCGTCGAGTATAGCTGGAAGGGCAACTGTTCGAAATGGCGTGGCTTCTGATCATTGAGCCATAGGGCACCTTATGGTGTCTAATAGTTCTCCAGTATACCTCCAATAATTAACCGTGATTAAATCACTGTTTGGTCCTGATTCGAGCTCGAATACATGTGTGGTCATTGTGTATCCTAAACTCCAACAATTGTCGTCTACCTGACGAAGTCGCTTTTGGCAAACTACTGCAAGCTTCTTATAGTACGCTGAGTTTTGAAAAACCCTCCCCAGAAATGTTCATTCCGCCAAAAGTTGCTTCTGTAAGCCGTATGGCCTGGTCTTTTTCCGAAGTTGTCTATTGATATCATCTACTTAGTGTTGTGATTTTTCTTCTCAGTGCGATGTTATCAAATCTGATGCAAAGACCTTTAAGGTAACATTTCATTGACTACGGAGACTAGAGAAGAAAAGATCAGTTTGGTGGCGAAGGGACTGTTGTGCTCATAGGCGTCTTTAGAATGCTCGTAGTTTCTCGATGTAAATAGCAGTGGTATTTTTATACAAACTGCAAACAAATGTAACGATCGATGGAAAAACAATAAGCTAAAAGAGCGAGTTTGAAAATCACAAGTGTTGTTTGGCTTTAAGTTAAAAATAAAACGAAAATGAAGCCGAATGATGCTGAGAAAATTGCGGCGGCGTTGTCAACGGTGCCCACCGGGTCAGCGAAGTAAGTCTGCTGGTATTCGTGAACCTGGTCAGATTCTCTCTCATCCTTTTCTCTCTGTCTCTGTGTCTCTCTCTATCTCTACCGCTCTCCATCTCTCACTGTCTTTCTCTAATTGAAGTAGTCTATTTATGGAGAAATTTAGCAGATCTTACTTAGCTGCACTAATTCCTCTCTTTTACCATCCATTTCATTCTGACCTAATGAAAGCGATGGGCCTATTCAAAGGAATAGGATCAATACCACTTTTCAAGAGCCGTCGTGTCATGAACGAAGAACTGCTTCGTAATACTCAAACTCAACGGCTCACTTCAAATTAGTTCGCTTTTAGTCTCATATTCTTCACTTTGGAGCAAATAACCGAACTGAGAACTCTCTTTTAATGAGGTTCCACGTTAATAATAAAGCCGTAATAACATATAATCAGATTTAGATCTATATGTGGAGAATAATTCACCATATGCTCGAAATGGCTCTCCTAAATAAGACCCATACGATAGTAGGACAAGCACAGAAATATCACATCTTGTTAGTTATATTTGACGCGTCTTCGTGTCTACTGTGCTGATCCCCAGCATTTCTCACATTCAATCCGTTTCCTCGTATCCATCGTCCACGAAGATCATCCAACTTTTAAGTGGCTTCATTTACTGTTTTTGAAGATTTTCCTTTCATCTTGAATGTCGTAGAATGCTATCCGAGCAGTTTTCCCTGGAGTCTTGGGATAGCCGGCTTGGAGTGTTCTCAATTGGATTTCAGAGAGCAATTTTTTCTCAGACAAGACCTATACCAATTTATCGATCCCGGAGGAATAAGAAGCTTGGTTGGCCCGGAGTGGAATCGAACTAGCATCATGCTTGTGATGACGGCCATCATTACCACTATGCTATCCGCCCTTTATCTCACGCGCTTTATTTAAGCACGTACCACACACTGTATTAATATCGTGCTATGGGTTATTTAGTCGCTAGGGATATAGTCTACGAATTTTCAGTTCTGTTCCATCAAAGGCAAAGTGTCCAGTGATTGTTCACCACCTTATTTCCTACTTTTTCTTCTACTGCTTAGATATTTCATCACAACTTCTTATTTTTTTTAGTTTTCTTAGCTCTTTCCTCTAACATTCGCTCTGTCAACAAATCGCTGGATTCCTCTTTTTTATCCACTGTATAGACTCAAATTTATTTAAGCGGTCACATGATTGATTGAATGCGTGATTAGTAGATATTATTGATTATCAGTAGCGTAGCATGATTGAATGCGCCCATCGTCGATAATTCACGTAACAGGGAATATCCACGTGGTGGTGTCATGCATGGCGAGTGGTGGGTTGGTAGATGGCGTCGTTGGCGAGCGCTCGACTAGAGTTCAATTCCTGGCGATGATGATCATAATAAAAATGTACATCTGTTCTAATGAGGCTGACAAGGAGTCGTTGGAGAATACTACGATCTGAGCCACTCGTTTTTTTCTTGCCATATTCTTGACTTCGATTCGTACTTTTGAGTGTCAGCACAGTGACAGTATTGTGAACTCTATCACAGATTCCCTCATTATTTCCTCTCCGCTTGCAAGGTTTTATAGAGGCATCTTCCTATTTCATTCCGTTGTCAATGGGGCTTCAGCCGTCAGTAAGGGTTAGTCGTTGATCAGTCTCAAAGGATTGGGCCATGCATTCGACTTCATAAAGCGTTGTTAGAAGTGACTGAATGCATACTTGGCCTCTATCATGACTTTGATGGTCTACCGATGTTTCAGCTCAATGCTGCTACCTTTTCGGACAGCTGTGGTACAAATTTACCGACTCCTGTGCAGTGGAGGGTTTAGTGGTCAAGGAACGTAGAATCGAACTAACGACGACGAGTGCAGTGCATGGCACCTTCACTTATTACGCCACAACCGTCAATAAAGATGAGACCTTTATCCACTTTTTTACATGACCCGTTATCATATCTGCTGTGCGGATCCTAGTACTTCTTTCAACCGATTTGTTTCTTCACTGTAATCGCCCACAAAGCTCCTCAAACATTTCGAGTGTTCATAGGACAGCAGCATTTGGTGTGTTGTCTGTTGACGTTATTAAAGTGTTTAAGTGAATGGATTGTGTGTCAATTTGACTTCTCCAGGCGCTGAAATAGGCGGAGCCGAAACGTTAGCTCATATTGTATTAAATAAACCCTCTTGCTAATAACCTTGTGTTTGCTTGTCAAGAAAACAGTGTATTATTTTGCGTGTTGTTTGAGGACTTTTACGGATTTCGTTAAATGCTGGTCAAGTTGATTCTTCTTGCAATCTTGGAGATAGCATGGCTAAGGCATTTCCAGGTGGACTGGGAAAGAGCATTGGTTAAGGTGCGGAACTAGTGCCTTGGCTTTCTGATCGATGGCATCACTAACCAGTGCACTGCTCCCCATATATTAGCTCACCTATAGCTCCTTTTATTACTGATAGGACGCGTGTAGCGCAGTGGTTGGAGGCGCCACTGCGACACACACGTCTAATCGATCTCGGTACCAATGGCTCACCAAGCCTTCTATCCCTCCGGGGTCCTCAAATTGGTATCAGACTTGTCTTGGAGGATAGCAGCACGATACATCAGCAGGCCACCGCACGTCATTATAAAGGTCAGATACGCATTCAATCACCTCCAGCGAGACTTAATGAATTCGATGCACCTCAGAGATTGATCAACGCCGAGAGCTTTATCCTTCTTATCCTTTTATTACTGATAAGTAGTGTTAAGTAATGTTATTTACTGAGTATGTTTAAGGCCAGCAAGTGAAGTTTTGCTTCTTACACGTCGGAGCTGTACAACCGCTTTCGTTTCCTTAAAGGAGACTCTCATACTTGCATTCTTGTTACAGGACATTTTACTTTCTCTATCTTTGGAAAAATGATGGCCACAGTTATGTGACTGTGGTCTTTCGTGGCTTACTCTCACTCACATTTCCGGAAGCAAATATTGAACCATATTTCTCAGCATTTGCGTGTTATCCTTGCCATGGGGCCACGCTAATCTTCTCTGTATTGTTTCAATTTTAGTATATGTTCAGGAAAAAAATTTTTTTAAAAATATTTCTCAGCATGGTAAATCCTGAGTGATTAACTGTACATAGTGCATGGCATTTCAACACTTGGACGGGAAACTATTGAAGAGGCGGATGAACGATAACCAGATGAGCAGTTCTTCCCTTGACTCATGCATGATCGCATTCAGAGAGTAGGCGAAATGTAAAACTAACATCCCGTGCTAAAAACTAACAGTCGCAGAATTATAAGTCATAAAGTCTGGTCTTGGACTTGAGAGTGAGAGGGCGCTTCTCACTAATTGCCATCTGGGGAAGTTCACGTTTGCACAACAAGTGCCACAGCTTCTATGCTGTGGTACTATTGGGCCGACTGGCGTATCCTTTCAGGTGCACTGGTAGCATAGAATATCTTTGTTTTTCATTCTCTCATGAGCCGAACACAATCTTATTTCCAAGGCGACTGATTACTGCTCTACACCGTATCTTCACCGCAAAACAACCATCGGCCTCATCATTATTAACGCCTTCTAAGCGACAATTTGGTGTCAACAACGATTCCTCAGTTGTGTGATGATGAATGATATGTCTAATGACCGGCCTACGGGTACCATTCAAAAGGAAAACCTTTCAATAAGGAAGAGGTAGTCAAACGAAGGATTTCTCTGTCTGTCAGTTTTAAACGGCAGTGCAGATTAATTTTAATGGTTACAAGCCGGTGAAAACAACTTAGTGTGAGTGAATTTTTCATGCAGGAAATTTTCCACCGACTTCCATTGAGAAAAAGCTGTCTAACTTTCCTAGTTTGTGCAAAGACAAGTTGTGGGCGATGCTGTTCTATTCACAGCGAAATTTTCTGAGGATAGGAGATGAGCAACGACTGTCCGTTACCAATAAGTCCACGTCGTCTTGATGATTCGGTGATAACATAATAGAGCAGCAATTACTATTGCGGATCTTCATCAATGGCGAGCGAGGTATGTTTTGCGGGGAATGATACGGAAAGCTGCGGTATTGGTAGCTTTGGTTATCAGACAAATTTAGAGTGCAACTACGCGAGCTCGATTTCAAGCCGACATTTGAGGGTGTATTGCTTTGTTCATCAATCCACCAATTACCGAGCACGCGTCTTTACACTCGTTTCTCGTACATCTCGGCATACCGTGTGCAAAGGAGTAGCCGAACTCCTAACCTATTTTAATCTTGTAAGAAGCATGCAGATCATTTCAAGTGAAACTTGTAGAAGGAATAAACAAAATAAACAAGCTCCAATGAAATTATTATTCATTACACCTCACTTGAAGTTGTTGTGGGACGCGTCGTCTTCCGTCTGCCTGCCTGCATCTTCCATTCTGGCTCCGACGTTATCCACTTCAACTCTTCACTTTTTCTTCATTCTCTTTTCTCGAAAGGTCGTAAAGATTTCCACCATACCTTTTGCGGGTATACTCGTTTTCTAGAAATCCATTTTGTTTCATTGCCTTAATTTGCTGAACGGCTTTTGGCATAATCGTTGTGAAATTACATGATGTCCTTTCTCTGTGCCGGTACTTTATTGAGAGTATGGTGGTAAATAATTACCACGGCACTGATAATCGCCAAGGCTATTGATGTGTTATCAGTGTTGTTTTTAGCACCAATATTTGTCTTGTTCTCACTACTTTCTCATTTTTTATAGGTGACTCCACACCACACTATTATTGCTAATTGTTGTTGTTGATTATTATTGACACTGATATTATTATTAATATCATTATTATTATTACTATTATTTTAATGGTGCTGAGATATTTGCAAAACTTTGGACCGCAGGTGTCTGCCATGGGGAACGAACACGCTATTGTCCTTTCCGGAGAGTAACGCGTTGACCACCGCACCATGCGGGCCCTTCGTTTCGGCTGTCTCTGAACTAGTTCTATCGATCAGTGCCATCAGCAATCAACTGTCAACGGGATCGATCTGGGGTGCCCAAATAGGAGTCCTGTGGGACAATAGCGCGTTCGTTCCCCACCGCAGACACCTGCGGCCCGAAATTTCGCAAATATTTCAGCACCATTAAAGTTATAATTCGCAATATACCCTGCCACTGAAAGAGTAGGCAGTAAATAATAAGTCAAAAATTGTTATCACTATCAATATCTCGTTTCCTTTTACTTTTTCACCAAGCGCAAGGTTGTTATTCAGCACACGTTTATTTCCTTACAAATATAACACATACAACACAACCGTGGCTGACGTTTCGACAGCATCGTCTTCCTCATAGCCTGGAAGGGTACACTGACATGTAATTCACTAGGTCAAACTCTTCAGCAGCAAAGACAGAAAGATGAAAATCTGAACGATAATTACTCGATTACAGGAGCCACGCACGTCTGAACAGCATCTCTAACCACCGCTCTTTGCGCCCCAAAATGAAGTAGCTTCTGATAGTACAAAGACACACCGCTATTGGACCGTCGACAGATTATCGGTGCCTTCTTTGACGGATATGAGTGGTTCGATTTCTGAAGATTCCATTTCTTTTTAGATGGCCATTTTGGTTCATTAGAATTGATGAGGATGATTTATACCTTATTCGCGTCAATCTAAATAGGGAACGAACCAACGGCCTTGACATGTTTCGAAATATTCGCATGAATGCTCTTATTCATCACATTTTCGTGGTGGGTTTTCTGCAATGTGGAATCACATCACTTCGCCGGTCCATCGACGTAATTTGGACATTCGCCGTATTCTGCAGTGAATCTTTAACTTGATGGCATTGAGGTGTGTAAGCCTAGTGACTAAGAATCGAATTTTGAACACAATAGAACTTAGCCTTCGCTAAAAGCATTTTCTTCAACGAGCCGTCATCCTTCCATCACCAACCCTCCTCTACTTTTTCCATATCTTACCCACATAAGGTTCACGAAGAAACCTTTTCTAGAACAAGTCGAAACGTCTTATCAAATACATTCATAATCATCAGTAATAGCAGTTGTCGTCATCTAACAATTGTTTTCTTTCTTTTTTCGAAACATTTGCGAATTCTTTTGCTATGCAAATAGATAGTTTCAAATGGGCTTTTCAGCAAATGTAGTAATACTGGGTGTAACGGACTAGTTAGCGATGCATTACATCATAAAGCACGATGCTGGTTCGACCTCCATCATAACGTTCTCTTCCAATCCACGTGGGAATGCTTTGACTCAGCATTTTCTAAGATTGCAGAGGGAATCGACTTGAATAACATTCTACGACACGAACTCCCCAAGCAGTAGCCGAAACACCCTGTATGGTGTATGGACCTTTGCTGAAGACGAATGCAAGATGAATAAAAGATGTAAGAAATCTGGGTTCTGTACAGTAGATGTAATTACGGATTATGTAAAATAAGAAGGCAGAAAATAATTTTTATAGCTGGAGCACTTTTTATTAAGCTGGAGGGGTTTTTCACCATTATGAAACTTATCACACCGGTGCACAAAATCGTTCCAGTGCTTTTTGTGAGGATTTTGCTACGTTTTCGTGCGACGGATTGCTATGGTGCTACTTTCTATGGTTTTGAAATCACAGGAATGTTTCCTATAAGTCGAACTGCTATGCACAGTGTAGGGTTAGTTCTTCATCAGGCTCATTAAAGCTTAAAAGAACTGCAACGTTTCCATCCAGTAATCCAACAAAGAGTAAGGCTCTGCTATAGACTGCTGCCTTCCATCAAAAAGCCTCGTAGCAATCGTTCCTATGTCAAGACACATGCCCGGAGATGATTTTTCAGCGGAATAATTTTTGATTGTTCACCGTTACTAAAATACCAGCAAATTCTAGTCAGCTGTTCATTACTGTAAGGTTAGTTCATTGGCAAGAATTTCTTCTTTTTATTTTACACTACTCGTCTCTCACATCTACTGTGCAGATGCCTACATTTCTTGCATTCGACTCGTCTTCTCGCATCCATCGTCCACTAGGGCATCCCATCTAGGAATATGGGTTCAGGTGCTGATTGCTATTTTTCATTCCGTCAAGAATATTGCTGAGCAATGGTCAAGTCGATTTTTCTTGTAATCCCGAGATAGCTCTGCTAAGAAGTTTTCACTTGGATTACAGAGAATGGAGTTTTCCCAGACAAGTCTACTACCAATTTTTCCATCGCGGCATGGTAGGTGGCTTGAGAGGCGGTGGGCAGGGTCGAGCCAGAAATTTCGTGATGAACGGCATCACTATCACAGCTACATCTGTCCACCTATCGTATTGGTGAGAACTATGTTTGTAAAGTGAGACTTAATTTTACATATATGGTGACCGAACATCGCATGACCACATTTAAAGTTAAGGTCTCACGGAAAGTCACGCAAGTAAACAAGTTAACTTATAATGAACAGAAATTCAACACGCATCGGAAAGTACTGCGAGTGATGTTTGAGGTAAATGAATGTTTAAGCAAAAAGTATCTAAATCCATAAAGATAACGTGAGGTCGAAATTCATGGAACTGGCCGCGGGTGATGCAAATCCGTCCAAAACAGGCGGACTTACGCTGTTATTATAGATCCACTGGACACTGGAAATAATCTTTGGCGCAGCTCAGACAATTGTGGTGACTTCCGTTATTTTTTTCACTTTTCTGGGTAGTGCCGATTCTGTACGAGGAGTTATGAAACAGTTTTCCATTCGTTTCTGACACCTGTAATGCCGCAGTTTTTCTCATGATACCCTTAACTGTGCCACGGATCTCCTTCACATGAGGGGTCTCGAGCCGGTTAGTCGCGAGGCTAGGTGGCGCGTCCCTAGGTAGCGGATAGGGTGTTAATCGCGGACCAAAAGCGACCTCTGCTTTCCTGAGATGCAAGAGGATTCAGGGGATGGACTCCCTGTTTCTGCTGCCCCGATTTGGCGCATACTTTCTGTATTTGCTAGGTGTATTCATGCATGCGTGTGTGGGTGCGTTCTCGCTTAATGCGGATTGTATTCCAAGAGTCAATTCCGCCAAAAGCCTGCAATCAAGTGACAGGAAAGTATATGGGAGGCGGTTAGGAGTCGCCTCCAACAAATAACCTCCATGTCTACTCTGGAAGAACATGGCAAGCTACCCGTGAGTATACCCAGCCCCCACGTTCACAGCCCAGCAAGCTAAACGTGGCTATTAAAAAGATAAAAACAGTAAACGAAAAGGACCTCATACCTGTGACTCCCAAAGAGCCCCAATTTCGCAGCGTTGGGTACGACGAGTACAGAGAGGCTGCTGAAATCTCAGGGCCAATGGAAGGCGCCTAGATCACGAAGAACTATGGTAACGATCTGCACGTACAATGTACGTACACTTGCATACGATAGAAGATTTGCTCATGCAAGCAAGAATGATAAGGTACGACGTTATCGGCCTGGTCGACACGAGACGACACCACCCATTCAACGCCGTCTATGACACTTGAGAAGAACTGCACATGGACTTGGAGAGGTTCTACAGAGAAGACCATGCATTCTTCAACGTCATCATTGGAGATCCCAGTGCCAAGACTAGGCCAAGAAAAGCGTCTGAGGAAGGTCAGATTGGAATCCACGGATTGGAACAGTACAAACAGGGTGAGCGGCTTTCTGAGTTAATCATGGCGACCAAGACCATCCATGGTAACTCTCAATTCCAGAAGCCTCACCGTCAACACTGGACGTGGGAATCTCCCAATGGAGAGTACCATGACGAAATAGACCACATCATAGTAAATAGGAAGTTTCGCCTTACCGATGTAGCTGTTGTCCGAAAATTGGACACAGGATCAGACCACCGTCTCCTTCGTGCAAGATTTTATTTCTCGCCAGAAGGAGAAAAAGTCGCTAAATTCAAGAACCGATTTCCCAGAACCACTACAAACTGAGACTTATTCAACTCATTAGTCGGCTGTTGGAAAAATGCCGTTGTCGACAACATCGACGAGGAATACGATCGGCTCATTCAACATCTTCACGTTAGCGCCATGAAAGCTGAGAGTTCGAAAGTCACCAAGAGACGTCTGTCTCCAGAAACTCTCGAGCAGATACGCCAGAGTGGAATGGCACGAGCTGCAGACAACCGCGAGCTAACGTCCGAACATGCGAAACAATGGAAACAGGCGTTAAAAGAAGATCTTAAAAAGAGAAGAGCAGCATTAATGGTCGAAGCTGCAGAGGCTAAGAAAAACATTCGCAAAGCCCGCCGAAGATTCGCCAATTACAAGACCAAGATTATTGCACTCCGACGCCCAGACGGAACAGTAACAGCGTTCAGAAAGGCACTGGAGAAAATCATTTACGAATACTACCCAGATCTCTTCGATAGCCACGTCCACCTCCGGTTATATGAAATGAAAGAGGATGGATATGTTGTACCACCAGTTCTCCCTTCCGAAATCCGACATGCCATTTCGTCGGTGAAAAATCGAACAGCACCAAGTCCGGACAGGATATGATCAGAACATCTGAAGAACCTACCGCCACTCCTCGTAAACACACTGGCTCGGCTCATCACACCTTACCTGTCTGAATGGAAGGTCCCACTCAGTGGAAGGCCCTACTCAGTGAAAGACCACCAAAAGCGTGTTGTTGTTCAAGAAGGGCGACCTACACGATGTAGGCAACTATCGCCCAATCTGCTTGTTGTCCGTCATCTACAAACTTTTCACTCGTGTCATCTTAAACAAAATTGACAGAACACTGCACGAAAGACGGCCATGCGAGCAAGCAGGGTTTCGAAAAGGATTTAGTACGATGGACCACATACACACGTTGACAAGGCTCGTTGAAGTATCGCGATTGTACAAAAGACCGCTCTATCTCACTTTCACCGACGTAGAGAAGGTCTTTGACTCAATTGAGATAGAAGCAATCATGGAAGGAGTGGTAGTAAAGGAGTCCCTACTCAGTACATAAAGATTCTTCTTGAGCTGTACAAAAATTTCACAACCAAGATTTCACAATTCTAGAACGATATTAACATCGACGTCAAAAGAGGAGTTAGGCAAGACGATATCACCTCTCCAAAATTATTTACCGCCACCCTCCAGAACGTCATGCGAACATTAGAATGGGATAATATTGGAGTGAAAATCGATGCTCGGCAGATACATCACCTTCGCTTTACTGATGATATCGTCCTTATAACACAAGACATGAGCCAAGCGGAACGTATGCCTACGGACTTTGATAAAGCGTATGGAAAGATTGGTCTTCAACTAAATTTTTCAAGAAAACGATGTTCATGAAGAATAGATTGGTTTCGTTTGCCCCATTCACGCTCAACGGAACGAATATCTCCTAATGCTCCAGTTATCTCTACCTAGGTCGGGAAATCAATATGATGAACGACTTAGGTGCAGAGCTGAGCAGAAGGAAACGAGTGGCTTGGGGAGCTTTCAAGAGCATCGAGGATGTAGTGAAGAGAACAAAGAACACCCGACTCCGTGGTCACCTTATCGACTCAACGGTTCTTCCTGCCCTAACGTATGCGTCAGAAACCTGGTCGCTGCGTAGGCAGGATGAAAGATCACTCAGCGTTATCGAACGCGCAGTCGAAAGGACGACGCTAGGAGTATCCCGTTTCACACAAGTAAGGGATGGGATCCGAAGCTTTCACCTACGTGGAAGAGCAAAAATCAAAGACGCCGTTCTATACGCCGAACAGAAGATAAGGTGGGCCAGACACGTAATGCGTATGAATGATAACCGATAGACAAGAGCTGTTAACGACTGGATTCCTCGAGATGTCAAACGTACTGCAGGAAGACCATCGACCCGATGGTCAGAGTTCTTCACGAAAACCCTAGAAGAAAGATATGATGCTCGACGAGTCTCTAAAACGAGCGGAACCCACTGGGCTACTCTTGTCCGCGATAGGGAAAAATGGAGGATTTACTGGCGCCCGCTCGAGTCACTCGACGATCAACGGGACTACAGGTGATACAGATGATACCCTTAACTGTAATGTATCTCATCCCATCATGCTCGTATGGAGACACACACACAATATGAATGCCAAAATATACATGCAGAAAGTGTAAGCTAACATAACGGCGCATACACAGACCCCGTTGTCTTGAGCAGAACTACGACTGAGAAAAAGCGCGTGGTCACTTTTAGTTACCCCTTGTTTGCAATATGAGGTTGTGCTTCTGACACCACACATATTAAGTGAGTTCGTGGGGTCTCACAATAATCAATGGAATGCTACCCACAACCTTTTCCACTCTGCAGTTCTCCGGAGAATGAAATTGGGTGTAGGCGGACGTGGGTGTTTACAGAATAATAAATCCGTTTTTTATTTTAACACTTCGCAGGCGGTTGTTACCAAAAGGCTACATAAAAGAGTTAGATGGCTTATGTGATCTAAGCTTGTGAATCGAACTAAGTGACCGCCAGTGAACAATCGGCTCTTCATCACATTTCGCCAATGCTCCTACAACTTCTTTCTCTTACATTTTTTCACAACACTGATCGTCTCTAGATCGCTTCTTTCTTTTTTTTTCCGAAAGTAGCGTTACGTATTGGCTTCCATATACAATAAAAATTGAGAACTGAGTAGTAAGTCTTATTCTAAAGAACAGATTTTTAGCGTAGTGTTCACGATAAACTCCGTTGCGCTAAGGGTTCTTTACTTTTTCAGAGCTACATGAGCGAGGTTTTCCCTAGCTTCCACACTGGTGACTTGTCCTAGTACACATGATGAAACGTGCAATAGTTTTTTTTTAAAATTACCGCATTGGTAAAACCTAAAGAATCATGAAGATGTACTGATGTTGTTTTGTGATTGCAAGTCTACATCAGAATGATGGCGAATACTCCGTACACGCAACTGCTCGCTCGGATCATTTTGTTTGTTATCCTGGTCACTCTCCAGTTTCTGTACATTTTACTACATGTTTTACTGCTTCACTTATCTGACAGCGTTCGGTGATTTAATGTGTAACATTCTTTATAGATTCTAGTGTGGGTCACCGATGGAGCATTCTGGGAGTGCGGGCGTCCATAGCTGCACTTATTGCTAGTCAGTTTTAATTGTTTTGACCATTTTTAGTCCCCTAAATAATAGGATGAGTAATCTTTAAGCAACAACTTATTAATTACGTGACGTCTGTCATCTACAGCTTCGATGAAGTATGAAATAGGATTTACAGTATTATCGTAATCTTATACTCGTTGCAGGTCTGCCGTCGATACGATTTCGCAACCTCATATTATTTATTTCGCTGCGAATTGTATTGGCAGTTCAGAATTTTTGGTTCATTAGGATGTTTCGGGGTTTTATTTCACCCGTTTAACACCTGTGAGCAGCCTTTCCTAAAATTTCCTTTTTTGGAGGAGGTGGAGCGGCGGGCAGGAAGAGGCTGGGGACTGAACACCATTTGTGCACCAGAAATAACTTTCCTCTGGGTTTGATTTTCCATTGTTTCTCATCTATTAAAAACGCACTAAGTATCTTGTAGAACAAACAAGCGAGAAACCCATTAGGTTCCTTTCCCTTTAGAGTTCTTTCAAAATCTTTTCCAAAGGTTAAGACAGAAGTTAATTCATGTAGAAGATTTATTTTAAATTTGTCCTAAGCAAATGATAACATATTGAATTCCCTGAAGCGTAGTTTTCTGCACAAGTCGTTCTCTGATTTTTTTCCAAATAACTAAGGTCGTAGTAGATGGCGACGACGATCTCACGACGCGATTCCCTGTCGTTGACGCAAATGCGGGCATTTTCTGCCTATTCCAATCTGTGCCAAGTCGAGGAAAGCGACGACATCGTCGAAACCCAGCTGGACAACTGGCTGCCAGAATCGGACGATGAAAGCTACAAACTTGAGGTGAACTCTACCTCCACTGTATGCGAAAACTACTCAAGGCTCGGTCAACACTCCAATCCTGACATTCATCTACAAGCACAGAATCCAGGGTTGCTCTGTGCTTGAGTATCTGGAAAAATCTTTATTTGAACCGGTACATTTCTGTAATTCTTTCATTTTTAGCGCCACTTTTGTTCATTTAGTGGCAAGAAAGTTATTTTTTTCTTGATTCAGGTGGAAATCCGGAAAGATGCTAGCCATCCAGATGGTTTGGCTTTTCGAATCATCGGTAGCCGAACGAGTGGAATTTTCATTTCATATGTAGACAATACTTCACAGCAGGCACGTCACATATCACGAATAAGTAAATAATAATTTAAAAGGTGTAATAGATTCGCTCCCGTACGCATTGCTTCCAATGCATGATCTCTCAGATTGTTACTCATGCAACATAAAGTTTTGCACGGTAACTTATGCATTGGATGAGTAGCTTTTCAACCATTCTCTTCCCTGTGCGTTCCGGGAAAAACTTTTTTCTGCACGTTACAGTTCGCAGGAATACTTTTTAAAAGAATTTATTCTTCCTTATGACTTCCGTGGTGGTTCGTTTCTTGTTGCACGAATAGACCCATGCAAAAAACTGTTGCTGATGAAAAATAGAGCATGGCACCTTTTTAGTCATTCCACTGTGGACAGAGTCGATTTCAGTGCATGCGGCGTACTAAAAAAAAAGCTAGGAGTTTGTTAAGAGAAAGACTCGGCAACGAAACTGCTGAAACTGATTTTTGCTTGCAGGCTTCTCTACTCATGGAGGGGGACCTCATCGAAGGATGTAACGGGAAGGACATGACCGGTTTCACATGCGAACAGGTAGGATTCAAAAGGCTCGAAAAACTCGGGCGCAACCTCTCTAGTGCTCTCATGAAGTGTAGCTTTTGAAGTAATTAATGCTTGAGTCATCCGAAAAGAGGCTTAATATTGTTCATTAGTTTACATTTTTCATATTTTGTATACAGTTCTTTCCGCTGTGGTTTAGCTTATAAACGAAGTAGAATAAGTACAGTAATGATTCAGGTAACTTCAGAGTTATGGAATCGGCTATCTTAACTTGGCCCTGCTTATAATACTATTGCAAACCGATTTTCATTTAACCTCGGTGTGAATGATCAATACTTCATTGATAAGCTAAAACGAACTTGTTACCAATTATTTATTTGACTAACGTTTCAACGTTAGGAGCACTGGCTCGATACATCAGTAGGCCATCGCGAGTCATTGTGAAGGCGAGACGTGCATTCATTCATTTCCAAACGATGCATAATGAAGTCGCATGCATAACGTGCGGAATGCCTTCACGGATTGATCAACCCAGGGGCCTTTATCCTTTATCCTTCAGCGTATGGGCATACAACAATGATACTGTATTATTAACAACAATGGTAGGATACTATGCAGAGGTATACGTATTATTACAAGATCTTTCATAGCAACAATAAGTAATTAGCTATGTCTAAGTTACTACTTTGATTAGGCGGCATCAATTTTACGATTTGCACTGTTGCACGGAAGTGTGCTGCAATTGCAAATCACTCGAAAACGCTGCGGATCACTTCTGATGGAGAAGCGCCGTAGTCTTGCAAGAATCTCGCAAGAGCAGGAGCGGCAACTCGGTGCCGCGTCGTTGGCAGAACTCACCCGGGCCAGTTCGTCCCGAATGTGCCAGTCCACTTCCTGTCCTGACTATCATTCCAATAACAATGTGTGAGTTATACATATTTCATACCTAGCGCCATCACTTTTTCCTAGCAAAAAATAGATAGGAAAAATGAACTGCTTATATTTCGAAACTTAAGTAAACAGCTACACTCAAAACACAACATATGAACAGTTTAAAAATAACCCGCGTTGCAGTTCGCTAATTAATATCACATAAAAATCTTGAAATTAGTTGGAAGCAACCGGCTTGCAGACCAGTCTAACTGTTCACGAGGGTTGGCGTTAAAGTGCTAACAGCCGGGTATCTACCAACTGTAACATTAGCATTCCAGATGAGAATGTAACAAATGGCGTAGCGGCGAGTTGGAGCGTTGAAGTTTGTCTTTGTATTCTTGCTGAGCAAACGCGAGGTGTTATTATTATTATTCTTTATTCACAAATAAGCTGACGTTTCGGCGAACTTCGCCTTCGTCAGAGCCTGGAAAGGTCAAGTTGAGAGTTGAAGTTTGTGTTGAATATTAGCCACGCGGGTCTTTCAGCCGCCGTAAGTGTCGTACCAACCTCAAACTTGGGTAATTAAACCTTTATACACATAAATATAACAATAATAATATAACGGTAGAAATGCATTGACATGAGAACCATGCAACTTAAAGTGATGAGCTGCGTTATCTAGTAGTGAAGTGAGGTGAATAACGAGATAATGGCATTAGAACATTATTCCATCATTAATACAGTAATATCAGTAATAGTGAATGATTATATACGAGTAACTGTTGGTTAGCCGTGCGCGATGCCGCGCTCGTCCTATCCGCGGCCAGCGCGGCAACTAAGGGAGACAGTACGCTGCGGGAGAGGGAGACAGTATGCGGAGGCGGAGAGTGATAATGAGGAGCCGTGTTTTCGGCTGAGCTAAGATTTCAACATTATAGCGATGACGTGCATCCCAGCATAATCGATGAGGACAGTAAGCTACATGAACATGAGCGTTAACGGGGCTATGAACAGTGAGTGATGAGTCATCTAAGGAACACAGTCAGGCGGCTGGTCGCGGATAACGCTATGTCAGCAACGCGAAGTTTAAACATTGATGGGTGCCAGCATTGGCTAAGAATCACGGGCCAGTATGATAATTGCTGAAACTGATAAGCTTATAGCGGCTTAACAGAATGCATAGCATAAGTTGGCCGCTCCGCGGTCTTGTACGCATGGCGTACATTGTGTGAGAGGAATAGTACATGCCACCGATGGCGTTGCAAGCAGAACGTATTTGGAAACACCCGCCACTTCTGACAGCACACCGTAGACAAACTAAGAGTCGAGATACAATAATCTGCGGATTAATAAGGATGAATGAGGATGAATGAGAATGCATTGAGGTAATTGAGTATGACTGGGGATGAGTTGCGGTGATTGGGAATGAAGTTGTGAGGAGCGGATTATCCGCACTACCGATCGGGGGTGAGGTGAGTGATGGCATGTCTCCGCCGTCGAAGGCACCTGGCTTATATTGGCTGCGGGAGCCGCGTGCGTATACAACCACGGCTAATCTGGATTGTTGATCCTGGACTGCAGTAAACTGTACCTGAGTGCCTGAAACATCGAACGTCATTGGCTACGTTCTTTCAGAAGGAAGTAGTAAACTATTCCGTTGTTACGCCTCCTCCTTCGCATAAGTCATCTTTGGTGTGCTACTAAAGTCGAACCTGAACCGCTATTATGCCTGAAATATTGAACATAATTAACCGAGTAGAGTATTAAAGTTACATGGCTGTGTTTGATGTGGGACTGCGAGGCGACCACACGGTCATCGAATACCATTGTTCAGAAAGATAGAGAACTTTTCCAAAGGGAAGTTCTCTATACATCCACCCGACTTATTTAGGAGGACATGAGGAAATTTTGTAAGCTGTTTGATCGCAAGGTTTTTGCATTATGCAAAGGTTTAAGAAGAATTTGAAAACATATAATGTTAAAACGTGAATGAAAAAAGAGCATGGAATAATGAGTGTTTTGCTACAGCTATTTTTTAAAATTGGTCGATTTATCGACACTGCCGCCTTTAGCTTAATGACTTAGCGATTGTGTTTACGCTCAGACTCATGCGGTGCTTCTTGTACGGATCGACGTTTCCTTGGTCGCAAGTTATAAGGAAATGTCGCTTTGGTGGGATTTTTCTCATCGTTGTGCTGCTCTAATTTGGATTTGTTACTTTCTTCGTTTTGTGATATGGAATTTTCGAATTCCAATGGTGCCAGTAGATTAATGGGCCTAGGAATTCTGCGATGCGATGGGAGAGCAACCACTGCTTCGCACACGACTCCTTCTGAGTTGGTTGGGAGTTCTTCAATTCTTCCTACTTTCCACATCAACCTAGGTTGCATAAGATCGTTCATTAGTACCACAGTACCTTTGATTGGAGAGCATTTTGAATAATGCGTTTTGTTTCTTTCGGACTGATGTCTTTCTCGTAGTGAAGTTAAATACTGAGTTTTCCACAAGTACCAGAACCTATCTGTAAATTTACACGATGACTGTAAAGCTTGTATAGCTTCCTGCTTGGTTTTTAGGAGCGTTTGCTCCTCCGATGAGAGGTACGTGGGGTCAGTTAGATCTTCATCGGTGTTCTCGAATGAACAGGGTACTTCGAATTCATTTTGAATGAAGTCTATTGGTCTCAGAATTTGTCGATTTTCGGAGTCTACGTATAGTGGCGGCCTGGTATTTAGCAGAGCTTCGATCTCAATTACGATTGTTGATAAGTGCTCCAGTGGATGGTTTGACGTTCCGATTGTTTTATACAACGAATGTTTGATCGACTTTATCAGCCTTTCATAAAATCCTCCTTGCCATGGGGCGAATGGAGTAATGGGCTTCCACCGAATTTCTTTATTGCTTATTTGGCGTTGGTCTATTGGATCGTTCTGTAACGCTTGTAATCCTTCGTTAAGAATTGCTTTTCCGAGTATAAATGTTGAAGCGTTGTCACTAATAATAGATTTCGGAGTCCCCCGTCTTGAAAAAAAGCGGCGTAACATCATTATGAATGCCGTGGTGGAAAGATCTGATATGATATCCAGATGAATTAGGCGTGTTGCTGCGCATGTTCTTATGCAACCTTAACATTTGTCTTGAGTGTTATCCGATTTGAGTGTGGAAATCGGGCCGAAGTAGTCTATGCTCACATGTTCAAACGGACGTGATCGCTGAACCCTTTGTTCAGGAAGGTCACCTTCTTCGGGATATTTGTACGGGAGATTGTTGAATTATTGGCACTGTTTGCAGCGTCGGAGATTGTGTGTTACCTGAGCTCGCAATTTGGGAATCCAGAAGTTTTCGCGTATGCGTGCCATGGTGTGTCCTGTTCCTGGGTGACCTTTATTGTGGCAGTCCTTAATAATAGTATGTGCGAGCCATGAGTTCTGTATGGCTATTAGTGGGTCTCGGGCAGCGGAGTCTAAGTCACTACGTCCGAAACGTCCAAAGCATAGAAGAAGACCCTCAGTGTCTAATCTGATATGTAGATGTTTCATAGACTGCAGTATAAATGGTGTTGTTAATGATAACTGATGTTGTCGAACCAATATTTTCCCAGCTAGGGTAATCTCTAGACCGGTTATATTGGAGTCATTATTTGATGTTACGCTTTGCAGTAATGGCGAGAGTTTGATTGGCATCTTTGCTCGGTGGTTTACTCGACATACTAACGTATTAATATAGCGGAGAATTAGTGCTATAATTCTCTTGGTATTCGGCAGTGAATACTTTTCTAAATAACAAAAGAGTCCTTTGTCGTAGTTATTGTTTGGCGGAACACACCTTGTCAGAGAGATTTGCGTTTGTTGGGAGGGTTGCGTGACATCTGACTTCTTGCCGTCATTGAAGTGGAATTCTGTGCTTTTTCGCGATGCCTCTTCATTGATGGAGAAACAGTTGTTTTCGTTATTCCATGTTTCCGTGGGTTGGTTAAGAATTGGTGGACCAGTCCACCAGAAATGCTCACTTAATTGTTGCTTGCTTAATCCTCGCGTTGCGCAATCTGCGGGGTTGTCTCGGGATGAGATGTGACAGAAACTGATTCGGTGCCCGTTTTCTTCTAGGTAATGTGTGATCTTCCCTACCTCTATTAACCTATTAAATATTCTTGTGCCAACGTTATTTAAAGGTCTATGTTTGATCCAATTTAGTACGATTTCCGAGTCTGAGAAGATAAAAACGTCGTTTATCTTGACTATTTTCCGTTGCTGCGATAGGACAGCATTAGTTGTACGCAGGGCTAATGTCGCTGCATCTAGTTCCATTTTTGAAATAGCTGAACCGGATTTCACGGAGGCCAACTTGCTTTTTGCTATGAGTTGATTAACAGTGGTTTTTGAATGTAGGTACAAGCAAGTAGCTATAGCGTCATTGCTGGCATCAGAGAAATATATAGCAAAGCGTCCAAATCTGAAGCGGAGCAAAATGCCGAACAGTTCTGGCAGGATTACTGGTCCTCGATGAGGGAGATCGTTGAGTGACGGACATCCTTTATAGTGTGCAGGTGCATCATAAACCACTCTCATTTTAGTGTTTTTATTGGGAGTTAAAATTGCTTGATGGGGAATATAATGGAGTCAAGAGTCTTTCGTTACTGCTTCTTCGTCCACTTCTTCTAGAATGTTCAAGCGAAGTTGTTCTGCAAATACATTATTGTATTCTTCCATTAATCTCTGATCATTTTGCAGAAATCTGTAAACACTATTTAGTCTACTGAGAGCTATGACTTTATTGTCGGGTAGTTTGGTAGTGGTTGTTTCCTTCCACGGTAGGCATACATAGTACCCGTCGGGTCGCTTTTCGATGGTCTGGTTGAATTTCTCCCACACTTGGCGGTCAGTTTGCATCCTTATTTCTTTTTCGGAATTAGAAAATTCTTCAGTACCAGCAGATTCCAGAGTGAGATATTTTTCCCAGTTTTTGTCGTGCTCGTCCTCTGACTGCCAAACTGGGTGGAATGCGAAATTGTTTAAGGTTTCTTGTGTGGTGTATTCTTCGTTATTGGTCGTTTCATTGTCTTGTTCTTCCGGTGTTAGGTAAGAGTGCTCGTCTGTCCTGCCTGTTATAATGTGGCCTGGAGACTTTGTTTGACGGTTTTTCTTGTGCTTGGTCGGATCCGAATATGTATAAGCGTAGCTTAGTTTCCTCTTTGACAGAAGATCCATTTCCGCAGCGAATGATGTGTCGATGGAGGAGAGTTCTGCTCCCGTGTCCAGCAAAACTTGCACTTTTTTAAGAGTTCCTGTACTTGTGTCCATCACTGTAATTTCTGCAGTTGGCAGAATGTTGGTTTGCTTAATTTGTGGATGCTGACCTTCTAGCTGAATTTCTAGGACAGTGGTCTCCTGCGGTGCAGGCTCTTCTTGTCCTTGATTTACATAGTTGATTTTCGATGTCGGCTTGTACGTCTTAGTCTCCTTAGAGCTATATTTCCTGCCTTTAATAACCTTGTTGCTGTTTGGTTCGCTTTTCGATCCATTATGAAAGCTTGTTTCTTTCGACGTTGATTGGAGACAACACCAAATATGGTGCCGTCTCTGGCATTTGAAGCAAGGTGACTTCTTGCAATTAATTGAGTCATGGTATGGGGATGCGCAAATGGCGCACAATTTGTTAGTTCTGAGGTATTGCGAGCGATCATACGGCGTCTTGTAGATGCTGCAGTTGAACGCTTTGTGATCGGCTTTACAATGCATGCAGTAGTACGTCTTCTCGGAGATCCACGATCTGCTCTTATTCTCCTGTTTGCTGACAACAATTGGGATTGATTGGCACTTTGACGTGTACTGCCACACTTTTTCCTCCTTGGATATAACATCCTGGATTAGTTGGAAGAGCTGCTCCATCTGGAAGGGTTTATGCATCACGATGTCATGTTTCTTTTCGATGATTTTTCGCTGTATGTTGTTAGAAAATTTCGTCAATATTTTCTTAAACATACCATGATTATCCACATTTTCACCTTTTCCTTCTAGCTGTGTTACTATTAACTGCAAATGTTCGAATAGTTTGCGTTGATCGTGCACCGTGGAGGAACGAGGCTGGCAATTGACAAGTTTGTCCATAAGTGCTATTATGAGCGTTTCGGAATCTGCGTACTTTTTGACGAGAAATTCAACTGCTTTAACATAGTTCTCTTTAGTGAGTTGAAATTTCTTGACTGCATCGAGTGCTTCCCCGTTTAGCGAATTAAGCAAGTAATTGAACTTATATAATTCTGATATGTTCTGGGAATGTATGTTCGCCCCGAATAGCTCCCAGAAATTATCCCACTCCCAAATGTTGCCACTGAATGTTGGTATCGGGAGTGTGGGTAGTTCGAGACGTGTTGCTGTAGCTATAGTTTGGGAAACTTGGACTGGTTGGATGTCGGATTGTACCCTTGTTGGGGTATCCTGTTTTCTTTGTGAAGCATTAGTAAACTCAAAGCTTTTTATACGACTTTTGAGTTTTACCAAGTAGTCGTCTGCTGCCTCGATTATTTCCTCTGCTTTGCTGCAATGTATTTCGCTGCCATCATCGCTCTCCAGTGTTAGATTCTGTTCTGAAGACTTTCTTTCATACTCCACTAGTTCTTCGTTTAGTTTTGCAATAGCTCCTTCGATGGTTAGAACTCCTTCGCTTAGTCTGTATATGCTGTCAGACATGAAGGTTTCTGTTATTTCTCCATCAGTGGGTGACGTGCTGAGCATTTCCAATTGCTCATCTTTGAGACGCGTTAGTGTGGTCTCAAGCTTTTTAGTAAAGTGCGTGATGCGTCGTTTTAGAACTCGCAATGAGATGGTCATGGTAAATTAAAGCGGAAAAAGAGTTTTGTGGAACTGAAATTTGTGAACTTACGAAAACGGTACCAAGTTGAAGTGGTAGCTGTGAAGTTGAACTGCGCAACTTGCTGTTGTTACGTCCTTTCAAGAGGACAATGCACCATGTAACAAATAGCTTAGCGGCGAATTGGAGCGTTGAAGTTTGTGTTGATTATTGGCCACGCGGGTCTTTCAGCTGTTATGCCTGAAATATTGAACATAATTAACCGAGTAGAGTATTAAAGTTACATTGCTGTGTTTGATGTGTGACTGCGAGGCGGCCACACGGTCATCGGATACCATTGTTCAGAAAGATATAGAACTTTTCCAAAGGGAAGTTCTCTATAGAGAAAATCAGGTGAAAACTATGACTGCCTACGTCGCCACGTTGTCGGTGTATGTTATCATCGCCTTCTCACAAACTCTGTGCTTTGTAACGTGGTTTAGCACCGCTTTACTCGATCATTGTTTGAACAAGGAATACGCATGACTTCTTATGTAAGAGGTTCGATAATCAAAACCAACTGCACGGCGTGGTTCTAGTTTGATCGGTCAAACAATGGATGCTGTCAAGCGGTACTTGCTAGATTTAGCGCGTAAGATTATATGAGAAGCAATTTCTCGTGTACTACAACCAGAAAGGATTCCTGGTTGGAATAATAAACAATTTAAAAGTAGAACTGACGGTCTGGCTTTAGAATTTTTTAGAAGATATATTGCCAAATGTGATTAAATTGCAGGCTGGTAGGACTGATTGTGCAAAACTCCAAACTGATACGAAAGATAAAGGTGGTAAGACTGCATTGCGACCACTCTTCTCGCATTTGTGAAAACGATGTGGTATTTATAGGGTGACGAAGAGGCCCAACTGCTAATGGAACACCAAGAAAAAAGCTCACCGGAACGAACACTGTAACCAAATTCTTATTCATTTTGCTTATAACGTGCTGAGGAGAAATAGGGGATTTTAGAGCGACGTCGGAATGCCTCGACAAGAATCCCAATAGATATCATGCATGCAACCACAAGTCCTGTATGGTAAGTTTTCTTTCTATCATCATAATGATTCCCACTCTTGTGATGGAAACCCCTCGGACCTACTTCCTGTTAAAATTGCGATTTGTCAATAAGTTAACGACTTATTCAATATGTATTTCTTTGATGAGTTTACACGAGGTTGATAATAATGTTTATTATCGGCTAACGTTTCGACGTCTTCGTCTTCATCAGAGCCGATGATCCGAGTCGATGGTCCACGCTTGTTATTCGTCTTGATGTAGCGGCTTCGCCTTCGTGTCGAGTCAGGTCTTCTTCAGCGGTATATCTCCTCGAATGAGGCACACTCAACGGACATTATCATTATATCCACCATCAGCATCGTGTATAAAAGGGCATCACTGAATGAGTCTAATCTTTCTATCTTTCTGAATCTTTCTATAAACGTTGTGGAAACCAGCCAACATTAGTTCCATCTGGCTAATTTTACAAGAACGATATCATCAGCAAAGCCAATATGGTATAATTGCAGACCATCGATGTTCACTTCCATGATGTCCCATTCCAATTTTCGCATGGGGTCCTTCTTCGGGGAGGTACAATAGCATCGCCTTCTAGAAACCCTCTCTTTAGTCGATGTCAGTGTCGTTTTTATAGAATGGTGATAGTTTGTTTGTGAAATTTTCCTATACCTCACCAAGAATCTTTAACTACCGAGTGGGGATGCCCCGGCTGTCCGTAGTTCAATTAGCGTTTTTGTACTGGCTGATTCGAAACCATATTTTAAGTCGGTGAAAGCTTAACAGAACGGTTCCTTGTTCTCTCGCGATGCTTCAATGAGTCCAATTATCGTGTGGATGTGGTTCATCGTAGTGAATCCTTTTCGAAGCCTTGCTAGTTAAAATGGCTGTTTTTCGTCGAGTGCTCAGTTAATCCTGTTTAGGATAACTCGAGTGGAAAGTTTATAAACGACACACAGCAAGCAGACTGAGCGATAGTTGCCGATATCGTAAAGACCACTCTTCTTGAACACAGCAGAAACAGAGAAAACATTTCTGGATTCACCTGCTCTCAAAGAAGAATAAAGTGGCTTTTGATCCGCGTTTTATCTCGTGTGTGCCACCTGGGTACGCCCCACAAAGCCTGGCGACTAACCGGCTGGGAATCCCTCAGTTATGAAAATCAGTGGAGCTAATACTGTACATAGTAGTAAACATTCATCGTAGTAAATGTTTCTTTGGCAACGTTTGCGATGCTAGTTCAAAAATTCTGTTCCAGAGGCGGTTGCACATGCTCTCTAATCGCTGGTTGATAACATCACTAAGCCTACTGCCAAGGAAACGGTCACTATCGCCACACCATCCCAACAACTACAGCTTCATCTGACTCTAGTTATTTCCTTGTTAGAAAAAATCATTACGTGCATGCGTTAATTACGTACGAACTCCAACGATTTCTATCGTGTGATTGCGAGTACACTACTCGTTCCAGAAGAGGCCTATCTACCAAACAATGTTTAAGATATACCTTATCCTTCGTAGAGGTAATGGTAATCATAACAATACTGGCATTCTATTAATGTCGTGCCTTTAGAGCTTATGACTCTTCAATAAGTGGAGTCAAGGTCACTGAGATAGGTCGCACCTCTACTACGTGTGGTATCCATTTCGAAACGACAACCTGAGCCAAGTCTGTAATACAACTTATACAAATTGCAGAAAAGATCGCTGTACAAGTTACCCTATGTAAAGTCTACATAAAACGTCGTATTGACTGTTGCTGAATGCATAGCCATACAAGTGAAGTCGCAGTTGCTTTGCTGATTACATTTACGACTCGGGAAACAACGACCAGCATGCGAAGAATTATGGATGAGCGGACCATTAAGAGTGACAAACGGCATAATAGTATTAGACAGATGTTAGGATAAATACCATCAGTGTGGGATCAATTACGTTAGCAGGCTTCATAGGATTCGACTGGACCTGTAAAAGAGCTACATACGGTGACCATCATAGCAGGACTATATAGCCCATATAACAATTGGAATAGGTTTTAAACAAATTGTAATTTTCGTCAACACATAAAAGGATCGAATTCGTAAGTTTGGGGCTTAGTAAATAAATGGCGAGCGGAACTATGCATTAAAAGCTTCATCTTTGAAGCAAGAGAATCATACTAGAATAAGGTACCGACTTCCGGATTCTCACCCACCGTAATGTGGTCATTTACTAAAGGCCTCCTATAGTCTGTAACATAACTCATACAGTTTCTCTACAGCCCACAAACATTAGATACGGTTGAACAGAAGGATAGGGTATCGGCCCTTCGTAGAATCAGCCCATATCGAAGATGTACAGTTGGAGCACGGACAATGGAGCGCACTAGACCAATAGCAACCCACCAACTAGAAGGTGAATCTTTCTTCGAGAAATCATGAACATCTAAACAACATAACAACATTGATCACACATTTCAGTCCCGCCTAATCTCGAGCACATGGGAAACTTTGTTACAGTGGGCAACATTTCAGCCTGAATCTTTCAAATCATCACCTTTCTCAAGCTCCACTTATGGATCTTATAAATAGTGATTAACTCGAAATTTTTACACTTCCTCAATAGCAAAAGAGTGAAAATGCTGGCGGTGATATCAAACGGCTTGACGATGTACATGGTGTGTGAGAAAACCATAACCGGTAATTTTAATTAATATAAGAAGCCCAGCGGGCCACCACGAGACAAGCTCCTATCTAAGGAGAAAACGCAGATGAAAGAAAGTCAGTATGAAAAAAAAGAATAAAAATCATACCACTACAACAAACATTTCCGAAAACGCAACATCACCCGATGTTAGCAGTGATATTATATCATAGGCCCAAAGAAATAATAATCGCTATTTGCTCTACTGCATTCTACTACGCGCACTTTATTCCATTCCTAGATAATCCATCATGTTATCCTCACATGTGCCATTCCAGTGCAAATAGTCAACACTGGTGTATTGTCGGCACATCTCGAAGTAACTTTCACGACCGACTTTTTATTAACCTCGGCACTGATCAAGTAATTTTTCGTATTCTTGTTGAGCAAACGCGAGGTGTTATTATTATTCTTTATTCACAAATAAGCTGACGTTTCGGCGGACTTCGCCTTCTTCAGAGCCTGGAAAGGTCAAGTTGACAGCAATCTACTCGGTCAAACGCCTCCATAACCAAACAAAGAAAACGCTAAACCAAGATTTCAACCCTCAAAAGGGGAAGGGCACATTACGATTCCATGTGAATTCTGTGCGGCTGGTCTCCACTAGACATACTCAGTGGAAGCCTCATAGAAAGAGGTGGGTGCGCAAAGTTGTGTTCATTGTGGTTGAAATCTTGGTTTAGCGTTTTCTTTGTTTGGTTATGGAGGCGTTTGACCGAGTAGATTGCTGTCAACTTGACCTTTCCAGGCTCTGAAGAAGGCGAAGTTCGCCGAAACGTCAGCTTATTTGTGAATAAAGAATAATAATAACACCTCGTGTTTGCTCAACAAGAATACGAAGAATTACTGGTGTATTGTATTTTTCATGTTCGTATGATATCCTATTCGCATAACTACGACAATCTAATTTTAAAGAAAAGTTCAAAGACGGAACTAGGGACAACAAACGTCTTCGCAACACCCATCTCAAATTGTCACCAACCCCTTCGCGCCCAGCATTCTTTTCAAACCAACTCTGCCACATATAATCAGCTGGCTACGCACACCGGCGTGTCAGTTACCAACACCCTCATCAGATCATGACAATGTGTTCACGACCGCTACACCTAGCTATTCATGAAAGATAATGCCAAGAAACATCGAACAGGGCACTAACAACATCGCTCTAGTGACACAACAAATGAGGAGAATGTTAAGAGATTTGTGAACTACAGGCTTGGCGACGCGATCCACCAGTTAGAAAGGCGCGGTAATACGTGTGCCATCTCAGCATTACAGCAGTCTGATGAACATCAAAGGTGGGTGACGGTGGAACACCACAGATGTGTCAACGTATTTATCGACCGGACTATCGACTACACGCACTCTCAAAAACCAAACCGTACATCGAAAGACTGCAACATAACCGATGCCAATTGGAGAATGCACAACGCTGGTCACATTAAATAATAGTGATAGGAGACCTATCACGAGAAACGCCAAACCTCACACAAATGAGTCCAGAATCAATATCGTCATTCTACTCACAGACAATGACAGAGGAAGAGGAGGAGACCTCCTACATAAACTGATGTACCTTTCCATTTATCTCTTCTCCCTATTTTTCTTTTCTTCACATGTGCTTATCACATCACAAAAAACCTTCGCATTTTTGCCTAAGAAAATCGTTGTATGTTTACCATTTGATGTTCTCATATGTAGTGGAGTCCCTAAGCCTACGTGCATCCCACATTACAATCCTTATGTTGGGGTATGGAGTATAGCAACTATTCCCCGAATAGTTCCCATTCATTCATATATCGTGTAGTCACATAGTAATTGTGTCAACTACTAACGACATTCACTTTTCAACATATCACATAGCAATCTTATAAAGATAAAAACGATAACACTCTCGACGTTGGTCAATCATACGCCATTCATTCGACTTCACTAACCATCGCTTGGCGGTGATTGGATGCATATCTAGGCTTTCCAATGACGCGTAGGTGGCCTGCCGATGTATCGAGTCAGTGTTGCTATCCTCCCAAACAAGGCTGGTGCCAATTTACTGGCCTCGAGTGAAGGACGGCTTGGTGAAGTTTAGGTTCTGGCCGGGATCGGCTCCATCTGTGTTGAAGGGCGTCTTGGACCATAGCACACATGCTCCCCACTCAAGCAGTCTTACTGTGTGTAAACGTATCTATCTCACTCAAACTAACTTTGCTTGCAATTGACATTCTTTGTCTTGTTAATCTCTATGTGCGCGGAGTTTCTATGTGTTGTCTTGCTCAAAGTTTTCATGCATACCATAAAATGATTAGTAGAAAAAAGTTGTTTGGAAGAGCGTCTTCTTTATCTGATGTGTTTACGATCGATGATGAAGTGATAGTCGACGAAGGTTTCCTGGAAAATTCAGAAGCTGTGCCAAGCTTTGCTCCATGTAGATTATACAAATTGCAAGCTCTTCCTTCACGTATTCAATATTGTGCATTAACCTCAATCCGCTTTCATGTACCTTTTAGAACACTAGCCAAATCGTGCGGTCATAACAAGTTAACGTTATCACAAGCTTACATGTGTTTGTAATACGTTAACTTAACCGAAACGTTATCACAAACTTACATGTGATGTGTAGCCACATTGTATTGCCGTAATAATTCAGGGTCACTACGGTTTCACATGATTCCTCAGAGGTAGTGATCTTTTGTACCAGTACTGATGTATTCTACATCACGTATACAGTTCACATTGCTCCAACAGCATATGGCAAAGCTTCCATCTCATTTCGAAGCACCCTCTTACGAACCAGTCGTACACACTCATTGACCCTGCTACCAGATTGCCGCTTGCACTGCTTCGGTGTTGGCATACCGGTCTTCTTGCATTATTATTACAATTACTGTTAATATAAACGGTTTAATTACCCTAGTTTGAAATATTGCTCTTTAATAGCGTCGTAGAAGTCCCGCGGGGAAATCGCTACGAAGTCAAACATTCTGCTTCGAGCTAATGACTGCCTGGTGTCGAGTACTGACCAAAAGACCTAGTTTAAACTAGGAGTTGCTACCGTTTTCGTAAGCACTTTAGTAAGTAGTTTTGTAAGTACATAATGTATGCTAATACAGGCCAATCACATCACGATCGATCGATCGATCATTTTCAGAAAGTTCACTGGATGAGTAATATTCTTAACAGGGCCAGTGTAGGTGATAGTAAACGCTCGTTGTGCACAACGGCTGTTAATTTTCTATTCTTGAGTTCCATGAAAAGTATTGCTGAAAAGCGAATTACTTGAATTCTCTAGAGGACTACCATTGATCACAAGATCTTAACGAATTCATACATAGATCTATGTATAGTGAAAAGAAGCTGACAGATCGCAGTTAGTTTGTACTAGTAATATGAGTTAAGAATCAACAAAACTTGAGGACGCAGCAAACGACAAGCACGTAAATCATCAGGTTGGAGATGGCAAACGAACAAAATATTTTAAAGCCGTCGTTTTCTCTTTCAGTAATCGCGAGGTTGTTAAACAGCATACGTTTACTTCCACGCAATAACACACATACAATACAATCGTAGCATCAAGACATCAAGAGTACATAAAGTTCACCCGGGAGAAACCGAAGGACGACTGGCTCCCGTTTCTAAACGTTCAAATGAACTTGCCAAGTAGCGGTTAAATGACAAAGTGGTACCGAAAACCAAGTAACAAAAACATCCTGGTTCACTCCCTTTCTTGTCACCCTTCACACACAAAGAGGGCGCTTGTGAGAAACATGTTTCAAACAGCCACCTCTGTGTGCACAAGTAGGGAACTAAGGGAAGAACCGCGCGACTTGGCTCGGGAAATAGCCATCTCCAATGGCTACGAAATTATAACCCCACGAGATAAGTTTCGAGGGAGTGCGACGCTCCAAAAGGAACGGTTTGGCCAAAGTCCCGTTTATCTTGCCCTTCATTAGCGATGAAATAAGTGCAGCGATGAAGCGATGCTTAAAAAGGGCAGATCTAGAGGAATCGGTAGCGATAATTGAAATACCACCGAATACTCTTCATCGTCAGTTAGTTCGTAACCACCTATATGATCTTCTATGTGAAATAGAGAATTGCGCAATTTGCCCTTTCGGCAGGGACGGTGATTGCATGAGTTCAGGTACGATATATCTGATCTCTTGGGGTACTTCCGGGGAAGAATATATTGGAAAACGGGCAGACCTTAATGTATCCGCATAAAAGAGCACCTAGATGGCAAATGAAAAACAAGACAAGGCACGCATAGGATACAAGAGCATAACGGAGACGATTTTGATATAAAAGTCGCTATTCTAGCACGGGATACTGAAACACCAACGCGCAAACTCCTCGAGGCTTTTTGGGTAAATGCCAAAAATCCTGCAATAAATATCAGGAAGGAATGCTCCGAGATCACACGTTATCTCGCTCCTTACCTTCGTATCGGTGGTTGATGGGGTGCTGCAGTTATCAGCCATAGGCGACTCTGAGCCGCTGTTCTTCCTGGGTGGAGGACAGATGAAAAAAGCGGTGGGCTTTTTCGAGAAGCAGTAGATCTTGTAATTATCGCTCAGATTTTCATCTTTCTGTTTGTGCTGTTGGAGTGTTTGACTTAGTAAGTTGCGTATTAATGTACCCTTCCAGGCTCTGAAGAAGACGATTCTGCCGAAACGTCGGCTACGATTGTATTGTATGTGTGTTAATGTATGGAAGTAAACGTATGCTGTTTAGCCACCTCGCGATTGCTGGAAGAGAAAACGACAAATTCATAGTTCAGTGCCGAGGTTAATAGAAAGTCGATCTTGGGTACTATTACAAGACATTTTAGTTTTGCTCAAGGTGATGAGTATACCTGACAACTTAACATCTGGAAGGTCTCGATTCATAGATGTGCTAAAAGAATGCGTGAAATTGAGATATTTGCAAAATTCCGTTCCGCAGATGTCTGCGGCGGCGAATGACCGTGCTATTGCCGTTTCCAAGGGTTAACGCATTCTCTACCACACCATACGGGTCCTTCATTTTGCCTGTCTCTCTGCTACACTGGATTTGAGCTCTCCAGATCAATCGCGTTGAGGAGTGATTGCTGATAGCATTGACCGAGAGAAAACTAGCTGAGAGAGAGGCGAAGCGAAGGACCCGCAGGGTGTGGTGATGAACGCGTTGCTCCCGGAAAGGACAATAGCGCGTTCGTTCCCCCACCGCACACGCCTGCGGTCCGGTGTTTTGCAAATATCTCGGCATCACTGTGGTTGTGTCAATAAATTATCAGCACAGAGAAAAGACATCATGTAATTTCACAACGGTTGTACCAAAAAAGCCATTCAGCAAATTAAAGCAATAAAACAAAATGGTTTTCTAAAATTGTGGTTGTTCGAAGACCGTTTTAGACAATAAATGCAAGGAAAACGAATCGAATGCAAGTCGTGCTGGGATCCATACAGTGGAAGTGATTACGGTTCATGTAAAATGACGAAATAGAAAATAATCTTTAGAATCGGTTTGAACAGCCTCACAGATATCTTCCTTCACTAAATGGTTTTCCTGAAGAAATCTTTGAAGAAACATGCCTGAACATAGGAAGAGACCTTTAATTCGTTCTTTCTCATAATGAGGTCTTCTTCAAGTCCATTTTTCTTTAACGTGAGGGTTCTCAATCCCATTTCATGAGATCCTATGTCTCCGACTATTCGTCGAGGAAGAGCAGCTATTCGAAATAGCATTGCTTCTGAGACATCAGGCACCTTATGGTGTCTGATAGTTCTCCAGTGTACCTCCAATAATTAATAGTGATTAAACCACAGTTTTATCCTAATTCAAGCTCGAATGCATATGTGGTTAATGTGTATTTCTCCAAAAGAAGCTGTAGCACATCTGTGTGAACTAAACAACAATTGCCGCCTACCTGACGAAGTCGTTTTTCGAAGAGTCGAAGACGAAGCAGACTACTGCAAGCTTCTTATAGTACGCTGAGTTTTGAAAAACCCTCCCCAGAAATGTTCATTCCGCCAAAAGTTGCTTCTGTAAGCCGTATGGCCTGGTCTTTTTCCGAAGTTATCTATTGATATCATCTAGTTAGTGTTGTGATTTTTCTTCTCTTCTCAAAAACAATAAGTTAACCAAGAGCGAGTTTGAAAATCACAAGTGTTGTTTGGCTTTAAGTTAAAAATAAAACAAAAATGAAGCCGAATGACGCTGAGAAAATTGCGGCGGCGTTGTCAAAGGTGCCCACCGGGTCAGCGAAGTGAGTCTGCTGGTATTCGTGAACCTGGTCTGATTCTCTCTCGTCCCTTTCTCTCTATCCCTGTGTGTCTCTCTATCCCTCACTGCCTCTCTCTAACTAGAGTAGTCTATTTATGGAAAAAAAATCCTGTCAATGATTTCCTGCAGTGATGGAGAATTACCATACTTTGATCCCAGCGCTTGTTGAAGGTATGAAGTTGCCTGATATTTCCAACTGAGATTTGATGAATTTCAAGAACCTGATGTATAATTGCTCTATTAGTCTTTTTGTATCCTTCTAAACAACCGAGACCTGCAGTGGCAATTTCAACTATGCCGGAACCATAGTTTAGAAAACCGACTTTCGTTTAACCCCGGTATGAATAATGAATGTTTTTCTCATTGACAAGCTGAACATGTTATAACAATAACTCAGAAGAACACTATAACAATCTCGTCCTAGCTTGTCAAAGGAAGACAATCAACTGTGTAGCATTTCATGAAAAAGAAGTTTTTCATTTTCAACAGACGTTGTAGAATAAATACCCGAGAAGATCCCTTTCGTGTTGCACAAAATCTCGTGTCCGCGCATGAATGACGATTTGTATTCCAAATATCCACGAGCTGAGTAGTAACCCGATGGATTACTTTCCATTTCCAATCCCCTCTGTATTTCGAACGAAAAGAGCAAACATATACATTTCTTGGTGGTTCTATTTGATATATGTAGTAACCATCTCGTGCTCCCTCCCAACGGTTTACCGGCTCATCGTGGCTGAAAGGTGTTCCTGGGTGGCGGACTGCAAGGTGTAGCGGAGAATTCATCCACTGGCAGGGTCTCCCAGGCTAAAAAGTAGCCCGACATTTCTATCAAGAAGCCTAGCCAAGAACAAACCAATACCAGTGTCCGCCACGGTCCTGGCATCAAATCAGTCGCACGCACGGTGGCAAATCTCCCTCTGATCCACAAGGGCTGCGACTGCCTGTGCTGGTAAAGACCTGGGGCACACTTTGGCCAGGCTGACCTTGGTTCTAGGAAATCACAATGGCTTAACTAGCAAATCTTCAAAAAAATGGAGATTACGCTGCAGCCCGCGCAATCAGTCAGTCATTCAAGTATTACATTCATCAAATAAGTCTAATATTCCACACAAACACCACTATGCACCTAAAGAGAAAAATTCATTTTTTCATTCAAAAATTCGTACTTAACAAGAACGAAACCTCAGAATCATCAAAAAAAGTTGTTGATATACGACATATTTCGCCACTAGTGCTGTTGGCACAATCGAACGCTACCGTGTACCGTGCCAAGTCTATCCATCGGCACTGCTGCGTACCATGGTCCATTCGTGAATGGAAGAACGGCGACGAAAAGCGGATGGACATCATAATTAGAGGAGTAAGTCTTAATACAATTCTTAATGGTGCATCTTTAAAAGAACACAAAACCGCAGATGTTCTTAGGCCGTCTTCATCAGCCACAGTCTCTGCGATACCCTGTTACAGGGATATCTTGGTAGCCTTCTCGTCAGCAACAGTCTCTGGCCGAAGGACTCAATGAGACCAAAAAATCGGTCCTAAAGACAAGCTTTCAGTGAATTGCAGTTTAAAGAAAATGGCTTTCATTGAGCGACTCTTGATACATCTATGGCGATGAAGCTATCACTCCAATTTGAAAAGTTGATTTCTCTTCTATCTCCACGCTTCTTGTATTTTACGTATCCTCTGTGTTCTTCAAACATTTTTCCCATATTTTTTAAAAGGCTCCGAACACTTCGAATAGATTGCCCACGGCCGGTTATCGTCGCGGTATCGGTGGTCGTAGTCGCATCGGGCCCAATCCAGTGCCGTGGAGCAACGGCCAAAATCCTACATCGCTACAACGACCATTCCTGGGCCAGCGACTCGCAACAACGTGGCTTTGGGAAAGGTGGAGGCCTTGAAACGTTAGCCGAATAAAAGATTTTTATATCAAGCTCTTATCAGCTCGATCATATTGAAAATTGTTCATTAACTATGCCGAGGTTAAAGCAAAGTTAGTTTCTAAAAGAGTTGGAGCATTTTTAGTAATTTTAGTACCTCATTTCGTCTCGCTTTATTCAATCAGTAAGATTCACTACAGCGATTGGAAGGGAAAGAACGTGTTGGTTGAAAATCGAAGAAGGAAGATTGCACTGCAATTTCCTCCTAGTCCACGTGTTTAGTGAGCGAGGTCGAAGACGCTGAGCAACGAAATAACCATTTTGATGCCCCTCGGGCAATTTGATGGACCTGAATTGGAAAATAGGAACGAACATCAGCGAGTGCCTAAACAATGGCTCCTCGGCGACTTTGGATTCCTTGGAAAGCGGTAAATCCGTAATGAATCTTTTGCTTGGATGCAAAAAAAAAGATAGATTTCTTTATGTTATTAAGGAAGGGAACTGACATGAAGAAGAGGGTGGCTGATAGTGACAAGCAAGTGATTGTTGAAGAAATAAAAATTACTGTGGTTCCCTCCATCAGATGAGAGCTGTTAGACGGCCACAAATCTGAGGCTACCGGAGCAATAAAGCAGACTATTAGAAATGTTCTAGTGGATTCGCGGTCATGACAAGAACTGCAGCTGAAGAGCTGTTGACTCTCTTTCATTCTAGATACAATGTAAAGCACAAGTTATGGTAGCAGCAGTGAAGCAAATTTTTTGTGGACCAGTTATTTTTTATGGGTTCTCTATTCTTCATAGGTTAAGAAGGCTAGCCAACGATACAGGGACCTTACTTTCCTCATATTCAAATATACATTATTTTCACTCACAGTTTAGCCAAATTCGGCTTCACCTAGTCCTTCAAACATATTTGAAAACTGCATGGAGGGTCTACGGTGAAAATGTGTAGCCATGCGTGGCATCCATCTGCATAAATCGATCTATCGCCTATAGATTTCGTGATGTAATTCTAATTGAATTCTCGTTGATGATAGTGTTTCTGCCAAAGATTTTGTTCTGCGAGAGAACGTAAGAACCCCGATGAAATAGAGACGTTGTAGTGGATGGCATAGTGAATGATTAAAATACCATGATGCCATGAAATTGTATCACGGAATTTGTCATCCAGGTTTGCACTAGATGCAATCAAATCAGCGGTCTCAAAACGTAAAACTTTAGGTGGTGATATCGGAGTGTAAATTGCAAATAGCATAGTTTATATGCAAACCATTAACATTGTGAGAACCCTGTAATCTTTCCAAAGAAGTTCTGTAGGAACGAACTTTGACCTTCCATTCTTCCGGATATAAATTGGCACCATTGTCACCAGCAGCAGACTCTCTAGGACTCTTGTCACCACACTCGTGAGGAGCAAACTCGTTTCAATAGATTTCTCATTAACTAGTATAGACGATATCCCCACCACCACCCCCACGAGGTAACACCACAATACAACATCTGCGTCGCTGACACAATGAATATTAAACACTGGAAACTGGGTAAGGGCAAAAGAACACTGAGCGGAGAAGTACGTCACCCGAACTGAAATAGTACGCATGCAAGTAGTGCCGCATGTAAGAATCGGAATCAATGTGCATTATTACGATCGCATTGATTAAGCGACCTTATGATAATAATTTGCACCGATTTGGCACATACTTTCTGCATTTGCTAGGCGTATTCATGCATGAGTGTGTGAGTGCATTCTCGGTGAGACCCGGCCGTTAAAAAGAGTAAACAGGAAATAAACAGTTAAAATTGTGATTATAACTGCAGCCTCAGCTTAACTGGGTCCGTTGCCGATTTGGGCTCCCCAGATCAATCCCGCTGACGGCTGATTGCTGATGACAAAAGATCGATAGAACTAGCTGAGAGACAGTCGAAACGAAGGACACGCACGGTGTAGTGGTGAACGCGTTACTCCCCGGAAAGGACAATAGCGCGTTCGTTCCCCACCGCAGACACCTGGGGTACGGAGTTTTGCAAATATCTCAGCATCATTAAAGCTATATTTCGCAATATACAACCTGACGTTAAAAAGAGTAGTCAGTAAATAATAAGTTAAAATAACATTTACTTCCACTAATATATCACGCAACAGTTGAAGGCTTAAATAATGTCACTTGGCATTAACAACCTGTTGATAACACTTACTGTTTGGAGCTCTCAGCAAAATTTCGGTCACACCAACACGCCTTCATAGGCTGGACTTCAAGCCGAGTAGGAGGGTTTGTATCCTAGTGGGAAGCATAAATCGTATGCAAATTCTCCAGTTGCAAAGGCACTGGTTAAGCAAAACGACTTTATTTAAGGGATCCAGTTCTTGGTTCGATGATTTCGACGATTTCTATATTCTGACAAGATAGTGCATGCGTGCATCACACTCATCGTTGCGAATAATTTTAGCCCATTGTTTAGTATCTACAGTCTACCCACTTTTCACTTGCCTAAAAGACGAAGCTCACAAAGAAACAAGTTACATCAAAAGATTTAAATTTCCTTGATTCTCGCCTACTCCTCTCTTTTGTTAAGTGACAGTGTCATTTCCATATCTACAGGGCTTTGATTCCGAGTGGGTTTATTTTAACCTTCAACTGTTACGAGATATATTAGTAGATGAGAACCGTCTGTTATCGCAATTTTGAAGAAAAGTTATCGATATCTCTTTAACTCTTGGTAGACATAAAGTACCTTTATGAGTTCGATTTCACTTTGAATCTTAACGATCTACCCTTAATGTTTATTACATTATCCAGTTAAGTTGATGCTGGAAATTGCTGATTTAGTTTACTGACTATTCTTTTCCTACGGTAGTGTACTAAGTGAAATAGAACCAGAAGGATATTCTCTGGATATTGTGACATCTGACAATGCAGTTTCAAGTGTAACTTCAGTTTAATTGGATTCAATGCCGATTTTTGCTCCATAGATCATTCTTGTTGAGTGACGATTACTGATATAGAGTACCAATAGAGTAAAAACATAGCTGACAGAAAAGCAAAATAACGGCTTTAGTTGGAGTTGTGGATAGCACGTGAGCCTTCGGCCTTGGGTTTTGTTCATATCTCACCATCCTTGTGGT